>OMNW01008431.1:0-40488 GCA_900303245.1 Selene dorsalis
GGTGAGACGGACTAATGGAGAACTGCTGTAAATTCAATTTGAAAAATAAATAAATAAATAATAATAAAGAGATATAAATACTTTCATGTTAGATTAGGTTAAACTTAATTGTCATTACTCATAGTACCTGCATTACAAACTGCGGTTTATGATCTTATCACTTGTGTAAACTATACCAAAGTGCACAAATGGACGCATGTACTGAATGAAAAATTACCAACAGGGAGCATAAAGTCTAAGGAAGTACTGTAACTGATATAATGCGGCATGCAGTCAGACCACTGAAACGGGCAGATATAAGCATTCTGCAGACATAATGTTGTCAAACTTATTTTATTTTCAGCTCTGGAGCTATGAGGGAAAACTATTTGGACATTAGGGCTCAAACAGTTATTAGAGGCATTAAAATCTATTTGAGCACCTTAGGCGTTGCCCACATAAGGAACTGCAACTGGCCAATTACAGCTTGGTAAGCTGGTAATAAATTGCGAGTCTGCAGTGCAGTGCCGAGATACAGAGCAGTAAAGACTTGACACATCAGCAGGCAAAGCTGTAAAAATCTTTAACTCCAATTACATAACAAAAGCATAAATTAACATTCAAAGCTGTTGTGTTCTTCATTTTGATTTGGAATAAGTAACAGCAGGGAGCAATAAAGCACACATCATGTGAATTGTTTCCTCGTTAAAAGTGTATTGAACTGAGGAATGTGTTTCCAAGCTGATGAGAAAGTCCCAGCATGTGCGAAGGCTTAAGTATCCGAAACCACAGCATCCAATACTGTTGTGTCACACTAGGTGGAAATATAATATGACAGTAATTATATTTTGCATACCTCCATGGAATAATGAAATTATTACCAACCTCTTTTGAGTAAATACCACCACAGCAACCCAAACAAGAAGAGGCCACATGATTTTTTGAGAAAATATTTCTCCGGTGAAGAAATTAGCCACATCGAGTGTTCATAATTTGTTTTTTATTTTCTCCCTCAACACATATAATTGCATCCAGAGGGGTGTGTGCATGTGTGTGTGTGTCAGAGCAGCTGCCTCTGTGCCACACTGCTATTGTGTCAAGAGCTGGGTCAAGAGCATCGTCACTTGTGCCCACATCAATTAACAGGACCACCAAATGTGTTTACCCAGGCTGATGGACAGGAGAACTACAATGGCAGATCAAGGGCTTCACCTATTTTTCATGAAAAAAGAAATATCCTATTGTAATCATTTCCAAACACTCCTATTTCTATTATTTCTCTTTACAGTGTATAGAAACATATCTTCAGTCCATTAGCTGAGTTGTGGACTATATTTATATTTTTCATCTGAATCCATCATATACTTTTTGCCTCTAACGTCAAACTGATCAAGCGTTCATTGAGGTCTCCTTGATGCACTGAAAATATATATATTCTTAATAAAGTTTCACAGTCTGTGATCTGCTTCCATATTTTGAGGAATACTTTAGTTTGGGGAATACAGGTCAGTGCCTTGTTAGCCAAGTGGTCACTGGTTTAAGAGGAAACAGCTACCGTCCACTGGTTGGTTGCCAACCTCATAGTGACTTGGCCGCTCTATCTAACTCCCCATGTACTGAAAAAATACTTTTATGTTGGAGCTTTCACACAAATTGTAGAAACGGGATACAGCGAAATGTGCTGATCGGTGTACTTTGGAGATGCTGGTTGTGATTTTAGCCCAAACTTGACAAGTAAAATTAGAATCTCTGGTTTTACACAGAGTTTATGCCAGACTGCTGGCCAGAGGAAGTTTTGCTGTTATTATGACTTTGCTGGTTTAACACTCAGTGTAGCCATGCAGCTTGTCTGGCTTCTCTATGGAGCTCTGGCAGTAACAGGTCAGTGAGCCAATTGGAGAGGAGATTCCGATCCTTTGTTCTGATTGGTTGACTGTTTTCTGAGTGATAATAAACATATCCATATGGAGTGGATGTCTGATTAAGCTGAACAGCAGATCCAGGTGGTTGTGTTTGGGTTTTAGCTAAGAGCAGTGACTGCTTTGTTGTGACATCACAAAGTTACAGAAGTCCTAACAGCTCATTTTAAGACTCAGTTTTTTATTTAATACAGGCTGTGTGCATTTCCGTGTGGACTGAGGATTTGATTTTTTCACAGTATTAATATAAAATCCACACCTGCTTTATTATTACATTTATACAGTACATGGAGACTTTAAGGTTTTACCTTATACCTGTGTTGATTTTCTTATGTAACTTTGGCAAGAAAATAAACAAATGTTTTGCTCAAAATGTTTCTTTAGGTACTTGCAGGCTATTACTATCCCTGTATAGTATATATACTTACTTTGCCTTTATTATAGCCGTCAAAGAATATCATATTTCTCTAAACGTTACTTATTGTAGAACATAACATTATCTTTTCATTTGAAATTATTTTTGTGCCTCATTCCTTAGCATGCAGTGGTAGTTTATGAGGCCTGCATGCCAAGGAATGTGGCACAAAAATAACACCGTATTTCCAAACAGCTTCCTCCTGAGCATGAAGCAAAAATAATCAAATTCACAAACAACAGGATCTTAAGCCTAAAAAAAAAAACCAAGTGCATCATTCTTTTGAAACTAAGTGAGAGTAGGCCATCACTGTCTTGTATATTTACTGTTTATGTCAAGTTGATGTGCTGATCTTTATGGAAAACATGAAGAGATTATTGGAGGGAGGCAAATCAAAGTGACACTAGTGACACACACTCATGCCGACCAATATACACTACAGGAACCACAAGCTGGAGTCCCTCAGGCTGTGGTGAGTTTATGGCGTGTTGTGACGTATAAAAGCCAGCAGCTCCTTAGTGTGTCTTTGCTCCTGATTGAGTTTTAATTGATTTCTCATAGAAGTGCGGTTCATTCTTGTCATTGAGATGGAGTCTTTTGGGGTTTTAATTTGCAGATCTCTTGATTTATCCCCCAAGTCTGTGATTATTACAATTATGTGGCTTTTGTAATTGGTGGATATCGAGTTGATGTTTTTTTGGGGGGAAAACTTTACTTTGAAACAGTGAAAGCTGCCAGGGACAATGAGGCTGTCCCGGGTGGGGTTTGATACATGGGCACACTTGTGGTTGAACCAGTGTGTTTGTGTGTGTGTGTGTGTGTGTTATGTACAGTAGTACAAGCATGTTTATTCATATTTCTGCAATCTGTATGTCCACAGTGTGCGTGCCGACCACAGCGCCGTCGCTGCCTGGCTGTCTGCTTGCAAGTGTAATGCGTGTTTATGTTTATTCAAGTGTGTGTTTGTGTGTGTGTGTGTGTGCGTATGAGTGTGTTTATGGAGTGACTCTGATGTGGAGCACCTGCCCTCTCCGCCCAGTCTTGCTGCTGCTGCTGTGTGGCGGCTACTGAGCTGGAACCTTCCGGATGACATCATCAAACGGTGACAAGGCAGACAGGTCAGGGCGCCTGTGGTTGTTGCTGGAAAAGGCTACTCCCAAAAACGTGTGCCTATGTACATTTGGCAACGCATTTGCCCTATTTTCATATTGATTTTGAAATGGGTAGAATTTTAGGCTATTTTATATTCACTTTTATTAACTCATATTATTTCCCCTCGCTCCATGCGACACTTACCAGAAACTTCAGTTCTGTCTATTTTCTTCCAGATGACTCTTTCCTTCTAGTCTTCGTATGTCTTTAAAATATGAGTCAAAAGCCCCAGAATAAATGTTGACACTCTCAGCAGCTCTTTGCGTTAAGCAACTGCACTGCCATTAAAGTTCACTTTCATATAAGTCTGAGTTTTTCAGAAACATGCGCTTCAGCTGGTAGCAGTAGCTCGGAGTTTTTACTCACCCTTTGCTTTATCTCTGTTATGTTTTTTGTGTGTTTTTGTCATATTTTGTCCACTACTGGATTTCTGTGGAGAGAGGGGTTTGTTCATGAGAGGAGCTTCTTTCATTAAAAATGGAGCAAGTCCAGAGGATGCCACCCTGTTCCAGCTGGTTGATGGTTGAAGGTGAAGGCTTGAAAGTGGAGGCCTAGGCTCTTTCTGCTGTCAACAATGTTGAATTATAAAAAAAAAAAGATTTGGCTCGAATATTTCAGTTTCATGACAAGAACTTAGTCACATCTCAGCCACTGATTGTAAGGCCCCAGTTTTGCACCCTTACTTAGAAATACAACAACCACATCAAATGCATTTGCAAATACCTATTACTTGTTGCTCCTGTATTAAACAGAGACTGCAAAGTGACCACCTACCAACCAACACCCGAAATACCCTAGCAACCACATATCACTTATGAGAAACTCAACAGCAGCAACAAAGTGGAACTGCCACATCAAACACCTGTTAGGTTTTTTTGAGCTATCTGTATAGAACATGTCCAGTACCACATAGTAGCATCTGAGGATAAAGGTTGGAAGTGGTTTTTCTGTTCTATTCTATTCTCTCTCACTTTTATTTGATTTTATCACAAGTACACAACAGGTACAGTAGCTGTTTCCAGTCTTGTTCCATAAAGCAACCCAGCAGCTTTGGACTAAATCTCCAGCATTTCACCATATTCTGAACAGTACATACTCATAATAGAGACCTAGGTAAGTTGAGCTTATTTTTACAGAAAACATTTGATGACCAAGACCACTTCTGTGTATTAAATAAACTGTAATAATTCAAATATGAGAGTAAGAAAGTGTTTTTCATACAAGCAGAATGGTATCATGAATGGTCAGAATGGTATTTGAATTTACCAAAGCATTAGGGATAAAAGAACAACATTTAACAAAATTTCACACACAAAAAAAAAGAAACAGAAAGAATTCTAGCGCCCTGTTTTTTCTTCAAATATTCTACCCACTGCTGAGCCTCTAAACGCTCTATAAAATGCTTTCTTACACGGTCTGCGCCACTGCTCTTTGTTTGTGCTCTTCGGTTTCACCCTGGAGTATGCATGTGTTGGTCTGTCTAGACCACAGAGGACAGGTTATGCGGGGTATATTCTTTTTCCATTTGCAAATTTAGAGGATATTATGGCCTGTTTCCACCTGCAAAACCAAACCCAAGTGTTCCTCCGCCTACCTGCTATTTGTCAGGATCTGTGTAATTACCAGTGTCTATCCCTCACTCCCCATCTCATATCCTGAGCACAACATTTGCCCAAATTTACCTACTGGCTTTGAAATAGTTTTCGCTCAAAAACAGCACTCCAGTTTCACTCCAGGGAAAAGAAGTGGCGGGATGATGCTGCCAGGGCACAGTATAGACAAAATATCTCCTGTCCTGTGCGTCCCGCGTGCCACCACATCATAATCAAATCAAATCATTTTTCTACTTTTCTACTTCTGACTTGCTGTGCGCAGGAGACGGCGCGTGGCTGCCCAAACAAAATAACCCAGAATGCACTGCAGGACCAAAATGGTATCGATGTTTCAGCGAGCGCTCCCTTGGAGAAACAATTTTGATTCAGGAACATTCCTATTTCAGGAACTTTAAATGTTAAGTAAAGAAACATTATGAGAGGAGGCCTGAATGGAAAGCTGTGTGTGTGTGTGTGTGTGTGTGTGTGGGTGCGCGCGCGCACCTCTGTGTGTGTGTGTAGATGTGCATGCATGTGAATTAGAGGAGACGGAGTCGAGAAAGTGTGTATGTGTGATTTGGACATACACCTCTAAGCACACCTAAGTGTATCTAGCCAAATGTTTTTATATGGTTCCATGACAGGGGAGAGAGTGTGTCTAACAAAGAAGACTATTTCGATGGGGCCGGTCAGTGAAGGAGTGCTGGACTCATAATGACATAGAAAACAAACAGTGGTGAATGGGCACATGGTCCCTCTGTAACCACAGGACCCTTAACGGGAAGAGCCTGTCCAGCAGTGCACAGCCCACCTCCAGCAATACAGGAAGACCCAGGCGCCAAGGAGTTAAAGTACACCTACTGTGTGTGAATGTCTGTGTGTGTGTGCACGTACAGTGTGCGCATGTAAGATCGGCTGCACATACGCACTAATACCCGATGACATGATACGGACACTCTCGTGCACACATGACTCAAAAAGAAAAAAAAAATCACTGACACCCACTCCTGCACAGTCACGCAGCTGTTACACACGCATTAACATGCACGCACGCGTGTACACACACACACACACACACACTCACGCTCTCACACTCTGCTGTCTCACATACACACACAGTCACAGGGGAGACTTCCCAATCAACCACCAGTAACAATATTATCCTGCCATTCACTGTCGCGGTGTGATTGATGAAGCCAAGGGAAGGCCGGACTCACACCGCTCCAGATCCCAACATGGAGCTCATGTAGAATAACAGTGCGCAGACAACGACTCATATTAGACTTGAGATTGTTGCTACATGTACAATTTAATGGCCAAAAAATACTGAGCTGTCCCCACGTGGAGAGCTGTGATCCAAATGCATTCTCTGGTGAAAAGTTTGGCAGTGAAAGAAAAGGATTTTAATCGTTTGAGAGTTAATCTGCAGAAGTGAATACGGTTCAACTGAAGTTAAAATGAGGCTGTATTCTACCCAGAGTTACACAAATGAAAGTCGCAGTGTCCTATCACACTATATCCCTGATTACTACAGTGACCAGTAACTCTATTTATATACTTGTGGCTATGCCAGTATTGTTTTAAGACTGAGTTGAGAAAAAAAAGAGAGTCATGAGATTTGGAATAAACCAGAAAGTAGAATTTATGATTTAATCAAGACTCAATTCTCTGAAGTTCTTCCCAGAGGTGAAAGATCACAACTTAAAATGTTCTTTTGCATTTTCATAGAGCTCAAGACCAGACCTGGTCACGAAGGAAAAAAATGTTGAACAGGTATGCATCTCCTCTCCACTGGGTTCTTTATAGCAATGATTTGTTTCTCTGTGGAACATGAACGTCACCTGACGAGTGTTAACATGTTGTAATGTTGTGTGTCACACTCATTTGAATGGAATGACTATGCAAACTGCAGATTGGGGAGTTACTTGCTGATGTTGCCACTGCGCTGTTGCACAGTGAAGACATTCATTATGCAATACAATCTCTGCTGCAAGGCTGACCCTACAGCGGCAGGTGTACCAGACCTTGGTTGCCATGGCTGCAACAATAATCATGTGGGGTGTTCTAACCAGCACCAGTTAGGCCTACATTTATGTGCAAAAATGACTTGTCCGGTTTCCAAAAAATCACGGTTTGGGTTCTTCCTTAGTATTACATGATCTCCTGATGCAGATTTTGTTGCTCCAGGTTTGACTGTGCTCTATGATTTATTTGTGACCTGGAAGAGCCAGAGTTGGCAAATCAGAATGAGCACCACTTGTTGCTTACACTGCACATAGGAGGTGATGTGAGTGAAGTGAAAACTGCTCAACTTGTGATTTATAAATTCATTTTCACGTGTTCAGTCCTGGTGGTTGTCATGTGCCGATCATCTACTCACTTCCTGATCAGAGCATAGCTGAAAGCTAAAATACATAACAGTGTTGAAAAAGTTTCCATAAAGTGGGTTTAGACTGGATCAGAAAAAAAACAGTACAAGAAGAAGAATAGAAAAGTTTTTATTATCTAAGATAGTAGTGTCTGAAGAACCTCAGATGAAACCATCACCATGTGTTTTTACAAGATGAGGATATTTTTCCATGTGAAGCAGGACAAGACTGGTGAAAACAGAGAGCCGTGTAGCGTGGGTGGTGGTGTCCAAACAACAGATGCACGTGGAAATGCAGACATGTGTTCGCTTTCCGGTTTGTGCCCCTCTCCGTCAGCCCACACAAATGTTTTAGAGACGCTGGATTTAGTTTTATTGCCTGCTTTTATTTATTTTCTTACTATGTCTGGCAGATGCACAGATTTTTCCACCTTGTGAGGTTTAGTGAAGACATTCTGAGGGGCAGTGGTTGGGTTTTAAAAGAGGCACCTTTAGGTCAGAGCTATTTTGAAACCAGCTGTTTCTATCTGTCATAGTAAACAACGTGCAACACAAAATATAATACTTTATTTGCTTGAACTACCAGCATGTTATAGCATGGATCTTCCAGGGACATATGGAGAAGTTCACTTACACTGAAACAAAGCCATTAATTAACATTTGTATTAAATACTTGTTCCGTGTTTTATTTTAAGTGTTGATATCCATAAGAATATCATGGAACATCAACAATATCACATCTTTGGTTGTAAGTACCAAAAATAATCTAAGTGTAGCTTTTATTTTTATTTTTATTTTTTTTTAGCAACATGTCAGTGAGCCAATCAGTGGTAGTGATAGATAGATAGATAGATAGATAGATAGATAGATAGATAGATAGATAGATAGATAGATAGATAGATAGATAGATAGATAGATAGATAGATAGATAGACTAACTGAGCAATCAAACCCTAACCCAAAATAAAATAAAAACACAAAATGAATTTGAGATGGAGAGTGGGTCTGGGTGGGCTGGACTTAGTAGTGCTTTGTTGTGACATCACAATGTCACAGAAGTCCTGAGAGGTCATTTCAAGTCTCTGTTTTGGAACATCGGACGTGTGCACTTCTCTGAATGGAGCTATTTAACAGTATTAATATTGTTGAAGTATATGATTTACAATCAAAAATAGGAATCAAAATCTCACTTATACAACATTGGACCTTTAGGCAACAGCCACATAAACAGTGACATGAACTACGTGCCTACATTATCCATTCATTCTGCTTGTTTACATGTTGCCATGATAACTGTCAATAGCCCTTCACCGTCAGTTCTCTTGGCCCACACCACTCCCAAATCACTCACGTCAGACATCCCATAGGTCCACTTATTGCTTTCAAAACATCGTAAAACAGAAAAACTCCTATTTCAAAACTTGTGCCAGGGTGCCAACAGATGGTTTATAAGGTCACTCTGGTGACTAACCATTAGGAAAGTGTCTTAGTTGTCTAAGACATGTGGTGCTTTTTTTATTGGGACTTTAGCGACTTTGTGAAAAATTTGATATCACAGGATTTAATAGAAAAATAAAGTAAAGGACAACTGACACATAAACACAGATAAGAAAAGATTAGTGTTGTCAATCTGTTAAATTCTGCACTCTCTGCAGAGTTAAACTAACTTGATCCTGATGGGTGAAGGAGAAATGCTGAGAAACATTTTTCACCGTAACACCTCTCTGGGGTGTCTGGAGGTGCACGTGTGCCGACCGCAGCAGCTCCCCCACTTAGTTTTATTACACAGGGTCATAATGTTCTTCCGTGCGTTCTTCTACTGGCTTTTTATTCCTCCTTTATACTCGCGTATAATACTGCCAAGGACTAATTGCCATAGTTACATATTCTCCGACTATATCTGTTTCAGCCGTGTTTGTGTGTGTATGTAAGTGTGTGTGTGTGTGTGTGTGTGTGTGTGTGTATGCATTAGTGAACACCAGACACAAACCAGCAGAGAGAAAAAGAGAGAGACGGGCTTCATCGGCAGAATGTCTGGTTCATGCCTCTGTTAACCGCAAGTAGCCAAGATATATCCACGGTTCCTGTGCATTCTGGGATACCATCCTAGCAATAAACAGAAACACAGGAAATCTGAAATGAAGTGACTGAGACTTTTTACGACTTGTCCTCTTCCCGATGCAGAGGTCTGCAGACCGAATCGCCAGCACCCCTCTAAAAAAACACTAACATATAAAACTGCTATGTGTCATATATATATCTTTCTGTCTGCAGCTGAAAAACAAGAACACACACATGCTGAGGTTTTGCCTGAGAAAGCTGGACCATCTTTTGATTGATATTGTCTCCAAGGTTAAACACACTTTAATGAGAACTCCTTTCCTCTCGTCTTTTTTATCGGCTGTTTTGACTGCCGATTAGGCTCGCTGGCCCGGGAAACATGGCTGGAATTGGAAGGGCAATTTGATGATGATGAGCTCTATTCATTCTGCGAGTGTCGACTTCTTTGCTACCATTACCGCCATAACTCACCCTGCTATGTCTGCGAGTGTGTCTCCGTACGTGCGAGCTTATGTTCCTCCTGTTGATTATCTTTCCACAGCTCAGGCCCATATATTGTGGAAGTGACAGAACGCTAGCCTCGATGTACGCATGCACTATATCTGCTGCTCGCTGGAGTTGAGCCATTGTTACCTTCTTTATTAGGCAGTTGCTTTTTTCCTTTCCCTGGAGAATGCTTCGATGTACTGTATGCTGATTTAGGAGTTGCTAATGTAAGGTATGAAGTCAGAAAATCACATTGCATGCTGTTTTGGGAGTTTTTATCCAAGTCATCTTTCAGAGTTTAGATTAGCACCGGGGAGCCTCAGCAGGATTGAAACCCATTACCATGTTAAGCTATGAGCAAATAAATTACAAAGAATAAAAAGCACCAAAGAAAATAAAATTGCAAGATTTAACTCTTTTTTATGTCACTGTGTGGCCAGGGTGGACAACGCTGACTGACCCGTTGACATATGTTTTAATAAAAAGCTGATATCATCCTAATATATCAGCACAGCTCCCTTCTTTTAGTGCTGTAATTATATTCTTTGTGTCATTTTCTGGGATCTTGGAAACATTAGGGCCAAATCTTCACCCCCGCTGCGATCATCATCCGGCTCCTCCATCCTCTTTGATTTGGTTCTGGCTTTGATATCAATAAGCTTGATTTGGGAGGGAATAGCTGAGGTCATCCTGTAGACTTGAACTAGATCCACTGATACTGTTTGGATAGGTGCACAGTAGGCCTTGAGAGACATACAAGTTAGCGGTAAAAATCACTTTTTATTCCATGCTAACTGGGCCACCACTGTACTTTGGCTCAGCACTCAAGAAGAATTATTTGGGGGAATAAAGTTGTAGATTGAAAGATGAATTTCTACAAACATTTCCCAGAGCCAGAGCTACTCTGGGGATAAGTTCAAATGTTAAAAGATATTTCTTGCGGTATTCAATATTTTTCTTGTTGTCGACAAGTTTCATGATAAGAACAAAAACAACAAAGAACTGGTCGTCCGCACAAGAACTGATCTCATTTCTCTTTGCATCACTGAGCCACATGTGGTGAGTCAATCCTATACTCACTGACGTACTACTGTAAATGCTCATTTGAGCACCAAATGTGTATTAGTCCGAGGAAGAATATAGTCCCCAACAAGTGACACGCATACAAAGCTCTGATCTCTAAACATCTGTAATAAGACGATGCAGATGTTCTATCAGTCTGTGATGGCTGTAGTGTTTTATTTTATGCTGCAGTCTGCTGGGGAGGAAATTTGGGCAAAAAGCAGGCAAAGAGGTTGGATAATTGTTAAGAAGGCTGGCTCTGTGATTGGAGTAAAGGTGGACTCTCTGGGGGAAATGGTGGAGAGATACACAGTGAGAATGGAGGAGGCCATCCTGAACAACACGGATCATCCACCAAAGAAACAACGTGGACGGCTCCTCTCTCTTTGTTACAGGACAGAGAGATACAGAAGATCTTTTATACCCACAGCCATCAGGCTTCATAATTCTTTGTTAAATAGACAAGACTTCTTTGAATTTCCCTGGGGATAAATAAAGTTCTTCTTATTCTTATATGGTA
Organism: Selene dorsalis; assembly: GCA_900303245.1. Lineage (NCBI taxonomy): Eukaryota > Metazoa > Chordata > Actinopteri > Carangiformes > Carangidae > Selene > Selene dorsalis. The sequence goes on from OMNW01008431.1 coordinate 11,554, forward strand.
TATATATTCATTCCAATTCAGATGATGTCTACTCAGGAAAAAGTGAAAAAATAAATAAATAAATAAATAAAATCTGTCAACACTCTTCGTACAGACAATTAAACATTTGACCCAAATACTGTTGCCATTTCTGGCTTTCACCACGAGCTTTACTGTCAACACCTGTTTTATGAAAATATTTATTCTTGTTTTATTGAGTCTGTTTTAATACTTTCATTTATCTGTTGAGTTATCTGTTGACCGCAGTCACTCCCCGTACAGTGAAGCTGCTCCCATCTGGTCACAGATACATCATGTCTAGAAGCAGAAACAAGAGAGCATTAATTTGTCACTGCTACTTATTTTTTAATAGCCTCATGTAATCCCTTGTTTCTTATGTCAGTCATTTGAGTGTTCGATTAATGCATCATTCTGTCTATTTACTCCATGACCTTGATTTTGACCTTAACAGACAACAGAAAAATATAACTTCTTTGGCCCTGACTGTTGCCGACATAGAAGCATAAAATGTTGTACATTAGATTAAACTATGCCATTTATTGAAGACACTACAGAACATAAAATTCAATTCAGTTTACTTACATCTCAGTTCAAGGATGCATGAATTGACAACCATGTAATGACTGACAGGAGAAGCTACATGATCATTTGCATCCCTAACATGTGAAAACAGCATCATGAATATAACATAGGTCACTCAATCCTAAAATTAGATTTTGTCTTTCAGTAGAAAGTGGCCTGTAATGATAAATTACAGATGTGTCTTTTGTCCATATTGTCATCTTCCATTTATCCGGTGAAGTGATGACCGAGGTCAGAGTACATCACACTGACTTTCTACACACACATTTTCCCAGCATGGATTCAAACTAGCAACTCTCCAGCCGCAGTCTTGACTCTCCGCCCATTAGGCCACAGCTCATGTTGAAACTCTTTGTTCTCTCCAGGATGTTCCTGCTCAGAGCTGCTTGTTGGACCACTCAGCCAAAAAGTTTAAGCCACTGTGACAGTTGCTGGCAACAGACAGCAGCAGCCCTGCTTGAGTTATAGAACATCACTACATGTGGGATCCCACCGAGCGTGAGTTATGCTCCCACTGCCTCCCGTTGTCTTTTGATCACAATTTATTGCTGAGAGCTTTTTGTCGACCTTGCCTTCTGACACACTGAGCAGAGATGTGAGGGTGAGATAATGTGAAGATATTTTTATGTTGTCTCTTGGAGATTGCTGAATAGGATTACACTGATTTTCCAGATTAAAAGACTTAACGGCCAGTGGTTACTGGTTGATGTTGTACAGTGCGGTTATATTTGTGGCCTACAGCTACAATTAGAGTGACAAAAAGGGCAGAGAGGGAGTCATTTTGTCTGATACAGAGTTGTATCTGTCATTGCTATAATTATCAAATGGCCAATTCATTTAACACAAGGGGCTTTAATAAGAGTTTGGAAAATGGTGTCTTTTAAACACCTTTCCCATACCACAAACAAAAGAAAATTCTCTGCTCCAACCTAAGCTGTACATTAAAATGCCTGGTAAAATAGCTTACTTATACAGTACAGTAGTAGTAGTGACCTTTTTATTCTTTTTATTATGTGGGGTTAAAGGTCACATTTCATTTCAGGATGAGTAGTGGTGCTGACACAACACTCCAATCTGATCAGATTGGACAAGTAAGTCCAACTTAAATGTATTGGTTATGTCTGAACACATACAATTGTAACACTGCCTGCTAATATGGGGGCTAACTAACTCTGTTTTGCACAAAACAGTGTCAACCATTTGAAAAGTGGGTCTCAGTCCATGTTCACTCTGATGCAGACAAACGTTGTAGATACTGTAGGTGAGAGGAACGAATTCAAAAGAAATCCATCTGGTGTTCATCAACCATTAAGGATGTGATCTTTCCTCTTGCTAAGCCACATATTTAAACCATTTGGTAGAGACGGTGAGACATCTGCCACCAGGATGAGAGTATGAGGACTTAATCAAGAGCAACCAAAGCAACTGATGAATAGATTAGCCAAGATTTCTGGAGGTAGGTCTCTAGTGGAGATATTCTAATCATAAACTAGGTTTAGCACCATGCACACTCAAGGGGTAAGATTCAGTGTACTAGTCACAGGTTCACCAGATGTTGTAGCCATGAACAGAGGGAAAAACTTAACAGTCAGGGTAGCTCTGATGAGTCACCAGCCTAATGGACCATGGTATGAAACCTGATATAGGCTGCGTCTGCATTGAGAGGGCAGTTTAGTGCAAACAGTGTCATTACAACAACCTGAGGCCTCACAGGCCAGGACCTCATGTGGTGAAGTGTATGCCAAGAAACCAAGGAAAAGAGAGGGTTGAACACAATACAATCCTGAACGGAGGGAGCTCAGTTTTAGGCAGGGAGAGCAGGGAAGAAGGAGAAGGAATGGGCCAAAGTCTTTGTTTTATCTGGAGCAAATGAGATACTTGCATCATAGCACTGCTCCAAGAATAATGTCAAAACCTGATGACTCAAAGAGAAAATAGGGAGTTGATGAAAATGAAGCTTAGCCTGTCTCGCCTTGTTAGCACTCAAACCTGAGCGCAGAAGTTGCTTTTGGACAACAAATGTGTTTGTGCATCATTATCTTGTTTTTATGTTGTTTTAATGTTTTACTTTTACTGCAACTTGAAGCAGGCTATGAAAAATAATGGATACAGACAGTGTGAAATACTCCCAGTTATATAACACAACCAATGCTGCAGTGTATCCCAGGTGCCAGGTGACTGACTCTGTCAGCTGTCACTCATCAGCAGTTTGCATCTGACTTCAGTCCAGAAAATAACTGAACTGACTGCAGAAAACCTGCAACTAAACAGGCTCATGTTTTTTTTTTTGTTTTTTTTCTGACCCCCTGAACAACTGCTTTTCTTAATAAGAGATGCAAGTCTTCACAAAAATAGTGATCCAGACTTTAATCAACAGAAAAATTCTAGAAAAGCTAAATTCGGCTTTAATAAAGAAAAAAAGTGTACTTTGGATTAATTTTTGCTCAAAATAAATCACCTCCATTTTTATGTAAGTGTTTTAAATGTAGAGTTGGGAACTGGTTTCAATGAAGAGGTTGCTTGTGAAGTGTCTAAAAGTCACTATATGTCACAGTTACCCTGCTCCCATTTAGTACTTTTCCACTGACTCCGCCTCTGCTTTACTCAGCCTGCTGGCCCCGCCCACCTCATTAGTTAACTCTGTACACCTGTGCCCACTGCTGCTTCTCATCCTCAGGAAGTGTAGCCTCTCCTGCTCACTGAGTCTCTGCCACATTGTTCTCCGACTTACCTGCCTCGTCATCGCCACAGAAATTGCGTGCGGCCTCGGTGTTCCTGTTTTCTGTCAGCCTGTTCCCCGCGCCGTTTGGGTGTCCTTCAACAGCAACTCCACAGTGTAAGTTTCAGCTCTAGCTTACCTATGGCCTCCTGTGGACTGGATCTGTGGTTTCACCACAATTGGCACAGTGTATACATAGCGTCTTCTGCTGAGGTTAACGATAAGGGTCATTACTAACTTCACCTCCATGTTAAAATACAATCTGACCATGAATGCGTGGACTGAGGCCTGTTTGCTTGTCTCCTTCTCTCTGTGCTTACTCAAATTCTCCATAAAACTATTCTTATTTTTGATTTTAAAATCACAAAACAGGCAATTTAAAGACAATTAAGAGCCATGCTGTGAATTCAGTTGTATCTACTTGTCCAAACAGTTGCTCTTTTGAAGAAACATATGTGCTAAGTGGCTCTGAGAAGTTGCCAAAGCTTGCATCAAATTTCCTATGCTATAGCAAATGCTAAAATGTGCAACGAATGTGTAATTTTTCCGAAAAGATTTGGGAAAAGAAAGGATCACAATTCACATGTAGACAACATTATTAGAAACTGCACATTCCAGGGCTTTTACTCTTACCACAACAAGGTTGCTCACACGCAAATTACAGAGCACAGCTGTGGTTGTAAGCTAGCTTTCAGTAAACGGGCTAACCAAACCGAAGCTGATGGAAACAGGCCACACAAGTGACATTCAGTGAAATACAGTGGCAAAGGAAGAGACAGATGTGACAGTAACACAAAGGAGTAGGGGGTAAGCACTCAGTTTGAGGACACTCAAAGAAAAAAAGGTGACGTGTCAGGAGTCAGTTATGGTTAGCCACTGCAATTTTGGAGTTAGCCTTGATGCTAGCTAGCCAGCTAACTAGCCAGCTAACTTAACCGCAACACTGGGTGCACAAGATGGGGAGAAACATGATTATTTGATTATTATGATAAATAATGCAAGTTTGTATATTAATTTAATATCTTCCTAATGATATTAATCTGCTTTCCTTAAGAGGAAGGAATCGCATTATTAAACCTTGAGTACAGAGCAGGGACATAGAAGGTAAATAGCGATGAGTGAAACATCTCAGCCAACATGAAAACACTCATCTTTCTCTCTCGAAAACGATTGCTATCATGTGGCCTGTCAAAGACTGTTACCATCCACATCTAGCATTCACTGCCAAGGGCTTCCCTGCCCTCCACTTGGCTTTGGCAAATATGTAACAAGGGTATTGAGGGATGGAAAAACAGTCAAAGTAAAGGAAACATTTAGAAACAAAGGGAAGTAATTGGAAATTGTGTTTTTTGGAAAGACAAAGAACATGGGTGCAAGGTACATAAGTAGACTATTAGAGCTGAGCTATTATCTATGGTGGATCCGGCTAATTAGGCATGGCTGCAACACTGTGTAAACTGAGGTGCATCCAGCTGCTGTTCAAGTAGATGTTGGCTTTATTTGGACAAAATGAGTAAATATTTGCCCCAGCACTGCATTTAAATACCATCTCCAAAGCTCACGATAGCAGACACAATTACTATGGAGCTCGAGTGCAACTGACAGCAGAGTAGGCGTTAGCCAAAACACAGTCAAGACCTTCATGTAGGTAAATTTGTGGCATATAAATTTTAATATATCATACTCGGTCTCCCTTGTTACTTTGTGGAATAGTCTGGATTTATAACTCTTACTACCTTCCAGCCCACAGTGGAAACTGGGTGTCTGCCTTTTCACTGTGAGGGTCATGAGCAGGATCCTGTCATCGCTGCAGTCCCCCCAGTCACTCACACAAAAGGCTCTGCTTCATGTCCCCAGTATGGCACTGCATTAAGACTGAGACAGTGTGTGTGTGTTGCCCCAGGCCTGGGGACACCCACACTTGGGTAATGGAAATGGAACCATGCAGCAGAATTGCTGTTTGCCTCTATAATTGTGAAGATAACAGCCATTGGCATTTTTAAAAAATGTTCACAATTCTACGGTCACAGACATTTATAATGCATGACTCTGGCCAGTGGATGATTTGGATGAGCAGTTAACAGAGGTTTAACTCTCTTTGGCAACTTGCAACTTGTAACTATCACTGTCCTGATGCGATACATACAATGTAGGTGCACCTGATACTTTCACTCCTGTTTGTGTGTAGACTTTTCCCTCACACCATCTTATCTTTTTTGTAAAGGAAGAAACCATTTGTCTCTACATTTCCTGACAATGAAAATTAAGAATTTTGAAATTAGTTTCCTGACAATGTGCCACTCATTATTGCCAAAAATCTTATCTGGAGATGTCATAATTCCATGTTTACATCAAAGGTGACTAAACTATAGGCAGACATGATGAAAGGCCAGCCGATGTTTCTGGAGGTGGACTGTTTTAATTCGAAAGCCTCGTTGCCACTCTTCCGTCATCAGCCGTGCATGAGTCAAAAGAGCATTGTCTGCTGTAGGAATGTATAACCGAGAACTGAGCAAACCCAGTGGAAAATGTGCAATGGCAACAATAAAGTGTGGACAGCAAAAGGGAGTTAGTGGTCGGAGAAAATGTATCTGAGGCGATGAGTAAAAATGAATGTTCTCACTCCTGATGTAATGGGCAGGGGTTACACCAGCTGGTGAGAAGTCGGTCCACCTTTTCCTGTCCAGGCATCTGAAGGGCACCCATGGGAGCGAGACGTGAGCGTCAGAGCAGCCGTCCGCCGCCGTCACCATCATCAACACCAACATCGTCATCACCTGTGAAAGGTATAGTCCATATATCTTTCACCCATCCATTTTTACCCACTTTGGATGAGTGATTTGGAGCCCCCTTCCTGTATCAACAAGTCTACCTGTATCAACAACCCCTGTTGTTGTTATTTCAACTTTCCATGTCCCACACCTACACAATATTGTTTCTTTAAAGTGTTATTTCTCTTTAGGTTATTTTTAACTTCTATTGCTCCATTGGCTTTGTGTCTTATTACTACAACAAATTTTGCAAATAAGAACAGAAACGGCCTTTCTTCTGCAAAGTGGCAACTTTTAGAACAGCTTCCTGCACATAGTTCTTGATATTTGTGTAAAGTAATGGACTTAATTTTTTTTGGTTTTCCTTAATTTTCTTCTTTATGATTACCTCGCTCTTATTTTCCTTCTCTCAATTTTCTCCATACTTCCCATCCTTCCTGTCTCACCGCAGCCATTCACTGTTTGGGTTACAGCCCTTGGATCAGACAAGCCAGGATTTACACACACAGGAAAGATAAGGGGACATTTTTATGGCAAAATCACTATTTTCAAGGTGTGTATGAGAGTCGGAGGACTGTTTTTAGACTGCAGATATGGCTGGAAAAACGGTGTAAGCTACTAAAACCTGGGTCGTAACATTTTAAGGTCTCATGGCTTTTCATGGAAACACTCCCCATACAGAAAATATACCTTATTAATAATGTGCCTATTAGAATGATTTTCTGTATCCAGACAGAGAGGGCCCATATTAAATATAATATCCTATTAAGTCACATGTTCTATTCCTCCAGACTCAAATTGTCACCTCACTAAAAATCTAGACAACAGACAAACAACCTTAAGCCTTTTGGGCCCAGGGCAGTTAACCACCTTGGTAATCCAGAGTCAGCCACATGTCTCATTACCTGGCTAAAAATGGTTGATCCTCATCAACAATCCTATAGTTTAAACTAAATGCAGGTCTATTAGGGTGATTTTATGCAGTTGTAACATTACTGTGTTGGATACACAGTCATTGGCAGCAGTTACATGCAGGACTTCCACCGTACTCCTGGGTGACCTGCTGTCGTGTATGGTAATGGTGTCAGTGGGACACAGAAGCCTCTGTGCAGCAGCAGCACACTGGGCTGTTGTGACCGTGGGCCAGTATAACAGAGCCCCTGTATGCCCCTCCATGAGTGGCACGTGTGTCCTCTCTCGCCGTGCTGCTAAATATAGCAACAACAACAATGGCACCGGGAAATGCCTGATTCCAAAAACCTGACCTCAGATGATATCGGTTTACAGTGTATGAATACAGCTTAGACAAATTTAATTTGCCATTGATTGCGAAGAGGCTGAACACTGAGGAGGGTTGTTTGCTGGAGCTGTTCAGCTGTTTCATCCCTTCGTGTGTAGTTTGATCAGTTTAAATCTGTAAGTGTAGACTGATCTCCTGAACTGAGCTTTGTTCATCTGCTGACTAAAAGGACAGACTAATTTATTTACCTGAAAATAATGCAAACGATGGCTTGACGTTGTTTGTTTTCTTTCTGCTGAAGAACAGATGTCACTTGAATCCACAGTTGATATATAATTTCTTAAATACCTGATTGACTCATTCTTTAACCAAATTTGAAACTCTCTGCAAATAATACGAAAGATGTTTTGCTTTATCAGGCCTAGTGCCAAAAGCACTAACTGTGGCTCGGCACAACACAAGGTTTTTACCCTTCAATCGCTCCAGGGGAGGGGGGGTGGCGGGGTGGGACCATTAGAACAATCCCAATTGGAATATATCATGGTTATAGCTCTTAAAGTTTGTTGCTCAAACCCCTACATGTTGGTGTGGACATCAGTGTGCCTCCCCAGTGGTCCGCTCAGCTGAAAGCCGGTGATTAAATTATCCCTGTCAATCGGCTTCGTTGCTGCAGGTCCTGATTTCTCCACCGTGGAGAATATGGCACGCTCCTCAATGAGAGGATCTGTCTGTGGCTGGAAGGCATGGTGGTACTGTGTAACCTCAGGCAGTGAACTGCAGCTATTTGAATGGCCTCCTTTTTCTTCTGTGGCCATCATTCACCCTTGGGGCTGTGAAATGATTTATTGAATAGAAGAAAAATAGATTTTAACATGTTTTCAAACTAGCAGTATAGCATAATAGGCTGAGAAGGAAAAATAAATATTATCACTTCATATTTATAATGATTGATGCCTTGGGGGGGTTGGCAATCATGCTTTATAACTTAATGCGTTTACAGCAACATTAAATTTAAAATATTCCAACAAAACAGTCTAGTTAATATAAGAGCTGATGGAAACCGACTCTGATGGAGAGAGCAGTGAGACCTTTTACTAAAATTAAAGTTACAATACATCAATATTGGGGGGGGACTGCTATAAATAAGTCCTGCACGGACAGATGTATTAGCAAAACTAGCAGAATAGTACCAAATGAAGTGTTATTCTGTATACGTGTCGCATTATTTTCAATGTTGTCTGTCAAAGTGGAGACTATTCCAAAAAAAAAAAAAGTTTTTTAATGTGAAATAGATGATGCAAACACACAAGTGCAAGCAAGGTCGGGTATAAGGATGTCTATGAAAGTGGTTCTGAATAGTGGTTGGCTCTTTAACTGGCAAATGTTTACTTCATAAATGACTAAAGAGTTGATTTGAAAGTTTAACATTTATATCTTTTAATTATGCTGAATAGTTATGGCAGTTAGAACGGGTTAAACAGTGTTTAGGAAGATTACGACTAGAAATCCTTTACCATACATTTGTTCCATTAAAAAAAATGACACCCAATTTTACCAAACATGGCTCCAAAAAGCTCTGCTTTTAACTATTTTTATTCAACAAGCAGGATTATTTACACTTCAGTCCTGTGGCTAACTCCCAGCCCTCCCTAGCCTCTTAAACATCTTGTTATCTCTGTTTGGTGTGTTTTGCCAGCAGTGTGAGAGCTGGATGCTGTATGGCCGTCTTGTTCCATGTGTTTGCTTTTCGTCACTACAGCGGCGAGAAGATGGATGAGTCTTTCGGTGCCGATAACTCTGGTTTTTGCCACCATTAGCTACCAAGCAGGCTTACACCCCCTGTGATCCCTCTTCATCTCAAATAGACTGGAAAATCTAAGATTGTAGAGCTGTCAGGAGTGACCACTTCTATATTCAGTCCAACCATGATGGACAGTCTGGGTTCCTGCTCAGTAGTCTCAGTACCTCTCAGTGTTGGTCCTCTCCCTCTCTCTTTTCTTTCTCTCTGTCTCTCTCTCCTCCACACACACTGTCTCTGTTTGGAAGAAACGCACAGTAAAGCAGGAAGGCAGAGTTCCTAGATCCGTCAAAGGTAATTTGTCTGAGCAGTTTGCCAACAACACAAGGATTTAGACAACGAGGGAAATTATGTTGAAGTAAACATGCCCGCTTTCATGTAAACTCATCAGCACTCGCAGCGCGTTCCAAATAATTCCATCTAATTTTCAGAGATGAAGTGGAGGAAAATGCTTTGCGATGGTGCAGAGAGTTGTCAAGGTTTAAGTTGCGGACTGTATAAGTTTGCGTCATGGTTCCCAGACCGCGGCGCTGCACGCGTCATGAACAAGAAGAGCCGGAATATTTCCTTTCGACAGTCATGGGAATCTTAATTTTCACAATCCAGCTTTCTCATTGTACCTTCTCTGCTAAGCTCCTTTCTTTGCACAACAGCCAAACATTAAACATTTTAGCCCCTTGATTAGAGCTGAACGCTCCGTCCACATGATTAGCCAAGCCTGTAAAACACAGGATACATTGTGGTTGTATTCTAAAGGGATATTAATTAGTCTGATTAATTTCAACAAAACTTTCATGTGGAAGATTATTTGTACAAAGGTTATGAACTAATCATGAAATCCTGGACACAAGATCTTAAAGTGGGCACGAAATGTATTTAACTTTAACTACTTGACTCTTTGACTCGAGCCTTGCTCTGTTGGATGAAATCTGATGAGCTTTGTCATGAAATGAATCACATTGAGTGAGATGATGTGCATTGGATGAAGGAAGAAACCCGCTCTTCCTCTTACAGATGAGAAGTTGAATTCATTGGTAATAAGATACACCAGAGCTCAATCCAATACACCGAGGGCTCATAAAACTATAGTGGCTAATACAAGCTAATGTTAATATTTGACCATACCAGAGAAACATTCAGTAACAGCAATGTTAACTCTTTATGATATACTTTTATATGAATGGTACAGTGTGTAACTTATTTGGCTTTTTATTAGCAAAAATCAAATATTGTTGTTTTAAAAGTTGTTTAAGAGTTGTTTAAAAATACATGGGTGGCGGTGCACCCAACTAAAGGCTGCCATGTTGCAATGCCATCTTTGAATACGGTAGCTGAAAGGGGACAAACTTAGTGAGCACCGCTCATTTCATTTAATAAATGGACCGCTCCAGTTCGACTGTAGCCGCCAGTATTGTCTCTCTGAAATCACTTACCTCTCCCTATATAGGTCACTGTAAAGTGAGCTTTGTCATTTTGTTGTGCTGCCTAAAGCGATAGTAAGAATTATTATACCCAATACCAATAAAATCCCACAATGCATCGTGTAGTGTGCCACCAATGATCAATAACCAAGTGGCAAATGTCATCATGCCTTGCTGTTGTGCTGAAAGAGAGAAAACCTGCAGAGAGTCCATAAGTGTTTAATACGTTTTTATTTTCTTTTGTAATTAATACCAGTGACCTCTACATAGGACCCTGCATTACCCACAATGCAACTGAACTATGGACAATTCTGCAGCTAATGCTAAAGTTCATGCTCTTCCAGCTCCACATCCCAGTTCAGTTGTTTCAAATATTTATGGGAGTCTTGAGTCTCAACCACCACTGAATCAAGTGACACAATTTGAAGGATTCAAAGCAATCAGACACACAACTCAGTCTGGAGTCACAGTTTTCACAACTTTTTTTCTTTTTCTTTTTTTTTTCCCCCACATAAGCAGGAACACCCACAGAGAACAAACTTTTTAAAGACTTTGCTGTGTAATGGACATCATTTGACCAGACTTGATAACCTTTCTGCTCTTGTACCACAGTTACACTATGTTTAAGCACAAACCTGTGTCACATAATTGTTACTTTTGGCCTCTGTGGCTGCTATTCAGCAAAAGGTACACTCTTGCATTTACTTTAGCAAAGAAACAGCCTTTGGTGCTGTTTTTGCAAGAGATGTCTGGTTTTCAGTTAATCTTCAGTTATACCCACAGAGACCTCCCATGCAAAGTACATTTAAAACTTAAGAGGCTGTACTTCAGGCATACTACATCTATAATGAACCTCTTGACCCTCACATACTTAAAACCAAATGTGTCAAATGTAATCTCTTTCTCACCTGATTTATTGTATGCAGCCATGATTAAATCTGTACCAAACCAAACAGCTAACAATCGTGATTTAATGCGCATCTATTTGAGGCTCTTTATATCAAAAATGGTTTAAGACCTCCTGTGCTATAGTATCAATTACTGCATATTTTAAGAGCTTAGTGGTAGGTAAAGCCCAATGAACAAATATTTGGCGTGTCCAAGCAAACATTTTCTCCTGTGTTTAATCATTAGGGAGAACAGCAGACCTGTGTAGGTGTCCTTCACTGAGTCCTGGTGCCACATAAACACTTGTGGTGGAAGGTGTTTACTCGAATCTCCAGCAGACGTGTGCACAGTGTCCACGGAACAACTTAAATGTGTTGGTTGCATGGCCAATTTGACCTTCTTGAGAACTTGCGGTGAGCGTGTGTTAGCAACGTATCTATTACAAACACGGGTGAAAATGCTGCTGGAAATTAGGGGAGTTTGGAATGAACGCGGTCCCCCTCCCTCCCTTCTGAAGGTGTCCTTTTGTTTGTTGTATGTAACAGGCCAGTATGTAACCAACATATACAATTTATAATTTATAAGATAATAAACTGTACCTACAAGTATGTATTTGTAGAACATCAGTTTGGCTAATTGTGAGCTTCAGGCATATTGGAAATCAAACGCATGTCTCAACTGAGTATCCTGGGATGGACTAAATCGTTTTATAGGGTTTACTGCCCATCGATAACAAAAACAGACCTTATTGTTGCTCTTTTTTCGTTGATTGTAGAATGATTTCTTTCATTTTAAGTCGCTCTAAAGAAGCTAAACATTGGCCAAATGCCTTAAATGTGAAACCCAAGTATTATCTTTCTCAGCAGGAAGCCTTGTGGAGGGAAGCAACCTCTCATAGGGCAGATGTGTCGGCCTAATAATGCTTCCATATCTGAAGATGGATATGAACATTAAAATTCAGATGAATGTTGGTGCAAAGATTCTCTTGAGACTCACCTCCCTTGTGCTAATATACATTAATGTACGCTGAAGGACATGCAGAAGAACACACTTTTAGTGGCATGTATTATATTTCTTGTGAGGAACTTCCTTTATGACAATCATTACTTAGCCCTAACCTTTGTCTAACCCTGAACCCTGACCCAAACAGCTCTGTCTGGATCTGTGTCTTCTGTTGTGCGGGATACGTTCCCAGACATGTCCCACTGCAGAGTTTAAGGAGGTGACTGTGTGCTGCTCGTTATTAGATATGGGTGGGATTATCTTAAAATATATTTACCAAACCAGTTGGCCCTCGTCTATAAAGTTCTTCCTATCTTGAAGAAAAACATACTGCTTGAAGATCCAACTAATTAGGAGTTGGCAAGCCGGACTTGTATCATGCACAATCTCCTTTTGGCATATGAACTGTTTTTCAGATTAGTCACACAGGTGTTAGCCATAAAATGTGCAATATTTGATTTAAAAAGTTGAAATGCTGCTAACCAGCCCAACACTAACTGTAGCAAGTGACAGGGCCCCTTGTTTTGCTCTGTAGCATTAGCGAGCTTGGCATGGAATGGGTAACATTACTTACAGAATGAGCCACAGAAGGGGGAGGTTATGGTGAAAACTGGGTCAACAAACTCAGCAGACCACCTTTAGCTTTCTGCTTCCAACATTGGGGTTAGCACTGGTTCCTTTTAAGGCTGGCACACTTGTTCCCAGACTAAACCAAACTGAATATCTGAATATCCTCCTCATCCTAATGGAGTACATATTTTAACCTATGAATATACTCTTTTCCTAATTGTAATCAAGTCTAAACCTTGCCAAAAGCTGATGTATCTTTATTTTTTTTCCCCCCCATCAATGATTTGTAACAGCTTTGGAAGTGACAAAATGTTGCACGCTTTCATCAGGCCACACTTTTACACATACTTTCTCAGTTGCATTATCAGCTCCTTCTAAGATTACTCTGACAGTGGAAGTCCAGTCTATAGATTTACATCTGAGCCCTTTTTAATGCTACCTTTTTCTCACTGGGCCTATAGATTTACTCTGAGTTTTTTGTGGAGAGGAGGAAGCAGAATGAAACTTGGCACAGCAACAGGTTTATGAGGTCACTATCTACTGGATCTGCTTCTCTAAGGAAAAGGACAGACATACATTTAATCCCAAAATACATGCAGGGAGGGGCTGTTAACATACACACATTGGATTTTATTGTATAAGATTGTTCAGCATCATAAAGTTAGCATGACACGGCTTCCTGTGAGAGAGATCAGCACTGAGGCCAATTCAAAGGGCATGCAATCTGCTTAACTCGGACTGATTCAATGACTGGTGCCTGCTCAGCACCGTCGGCCTCAGTGCTCAGTCTCCCATTCAGTTTCACACTTTTAACACCCATCTCTGAACCGGAGCCTGGTTTGACGTACCATGTTTGACAGCGCAAAAGAGCTGTTTTAGTTCAAAATATTTGCTCAATAATTCAGAGACAGATGTGCTCGTATTCCCATAGATTTCATTTCATGCAACTTGAAATAAAAGCTCACCCCTGCTCATAAAATGCACCAGTAAGCTGAGTCTGCTGTGGGTACGTTATTTTGCACATGGAAGGAGGGATACGTTTCAGATTGTTATCAAGGATTGTCCAAAGACTACACATGCCTTCACTGCTATACTGGGGTCTTGGCACGTCAGTATATTTGCACAGTTCTTCGTGCACACCGAAAGACTTATGGAGTCAGTCACACTATTACATTTCAGTTGCTTGTATGCCAGTAAAAATGTTGTATTCATGTCTTCTTGTGTATGCTGATTTGGCATTTACAGACTTATGCAGCTCAGATCATTTTTGGTGCACATGCCCAAGGCCTAGACAAGACGTTAGTGAAACATGCTCGAGTAGATGGAAAGAAAAGGATTTTAGCCCCCAGGGCTATTTAACAAGGGTGGTAGACAGGCTAATGAGTCTACTAGTGTCAAACTTCTATCTTTGCCCTTTGTCTATCATGTCCATCTTCAGTTTGATGAAACTATTATAGTGTTCTGTGAGCATGTTAAACAGACAGTTTTGTAGTAATGCTGAGAGGAACATTTGCTGTTTTATGTGTTTAAATGCGGACAGTCAATGAGGTGACTGTGTAGTTTACACTCAGAGTTCCAGTCTAACTGAATATTCTTCATAATGTTTCCACCTTAAGTAACTTTTTTTTACCACGTCATTCACCAGCTTGTTGGCATTTTGCCCAATGGATTAGAAGTTTAATAGAATCTCCTATTTGCAAGATAAGAAGCAGCAGTAACTCAGAATGTATGCGAGTTAATCTACATATTTCAGTGTTTAATACCAGCTTGCACCACGTCTCATTTTATTGCATTTTTATTTATTATAAGACTGAATTCACTGTGTTGCGTAAGCAGTCAAGTCAACAAGTCTTCTGGCAAAATAGCTGAAACAGGCTCAATTTTTAACGGATTGTCGTCTACCAAAGTGATGAACTAGTCTGTCAAATGTGTATGTTAATTACTTTACAAGACAAGCATATATTTGATGCATATCTAATGAATCTTGCAAGTGAATTAAGCCTGTGCCCGGCAATAACTTTCAACAGCAGTAATGTGTCTTTTTTTTTTTTTTTTTACCTTTTTTTGCAACTGACCTATCAACTCCCTCTCACTTACACTCCAGATGCTTTCAGAGCTTGTAGATAAGCAAACCTGGTTCAGTGGTTTGGAACTGAAGTAAAAGTTGGCCCACTTCAGCATACTCTCATGCTTTAGCATCTTTCCAGTTTATACCTCAACTTATTTCATTGCTAAAGTCAGCTGTTTTTATAGCCTATTAAACATACAAAACACAACAGACACACACTTCTCCAAATTTGTTCTTGCACATGAATTTCATTGTAATGTGTTCATATACCGCTCCAATGGCCCACCTGAGCATGAAAATGACATCACTCTCCTTAAAACAGACCTGTGGGATACCCAAGACAGTAGAACAGCTTTACATGTCAGCTTTACCTGCAGTGACATCTTCATAGGTTTGACCGAAAGACTTTAACACTGGGTGTATACAGTACATATCAAATTTCCTTTTTTAGCTTTGAGTTATATTGTCAAAGGAAGCCAAAATAATTCAAAGAAACCTATAAACGGAGTTTGTTTTGACAAATGGCGCTACACAATATCCTCAGGGCTTCCACACAATAGTGTAATCTGAGCATTTGATATCGGAAATGCGCAGCTCCAGAGAGGCTTTTGGCAAACAGGCTGCATATTATTGGGTGAAGGTAGTGGATGAGAGTTCTTTGGGTGGTAACTGACTGGCAGGTTTATTAGGCGTGATGTAATTCTATATCCAAACTGTCTTGGGAGCTGATGTAGTTTGTGTCACAGCCCTGTTTGATTCACTGAGATCCCATAAAAGCCAAGAACAGACCAACCTCCTTCTAACCTGATGTCTTCAGTCCCCTGTCACAGGGTCTCATGGCAAAAACTTTAAACTGAGAGATTACATCAACATTTACCCTGATGTCAGATGTCAAATAAAAGAGGGTATTAATTGAACTTGAAGAATCTAAAGGGATGCAGCCAACTTGAAGACATTGTAACATGACTAAATTTGTTTTTAGTTTTGACATTTTATTCCACAGTTATGGCTTTTCATTTGGCCTGGCTGAAATTATAATTTTTTCCTCTTCATATTCATAAACTATAGTTGACATGCAAAGGTTGCTACATGATTAAAGTTTTGGGTTTTCAAATAATCTCCCACAAAACCTCATCAGATACCTCAGATGTCTTTCCAACAGATATTTTTGGAATGTAGTATAATACAATAAGTGTAATAGCAGAATCTAACACTCCAGTGTCAAGAAACATAGACAATGTAGAGTATATTAAAAAAATAAAGTAAGTGACATACAGCAAACCTATTCTGGTGGGTGACCAGAATCTGATTTAGGGTTAACACCTCAGTCTGCATTCTGACAGGCATACATCTTGTGTTGATTTCTACCTAGTGATAACATGCAGGCTTCTACAGCCTTCACCTGCTGCTGCTGTTGGTCAACTAATTCTTTGACATCAGATTGAACTTTAGGAAGGTTTTTAGAGGATGAGGCCATTGTCTCTGGTGAAATTTTGTCATAGAAAATCAGATACACCAGTTTTGTTATGTGTATACAGGAGATTTTAGGAAAAGAAATAAAACAAAGAGAGGGGAAACAAAGATTTTCTCTGTCTTTGACCCAAATCTGCCTCTCTGAGGTAAATTTCATCTCCAGGAAAGAGAATCCCACAAATCTTCTCCAAAAGACAGACTGACAGGGACAGAATGGTCCCATCAATGGGCCGTGAAGGCTGATTCTAAAGTATGTCTTTAAAGTGAGGGGATAGTATAAATATTGTCATTTAAGAAGCCTGGACTTGACTATTTCAATCAAGGATCTTTAAAGCTCTCTGATGTTGCAGAAATGAACTCATAGGTCCGTGAGTTTGGCTGAGCGATTTGTCAGAGTCCCATGAGAGCATTTCTGTTGTATTTTGAGGCCAAAATATCTTTCAGTCCCCAACCATCATATTATACACTGCAAATTCACTTGCCATTACAGTTGGAAAGTATGAGTAACTCTGACTTTTATAACTTTACAAGGACATTTGGGACAGAAGAGTGTTTTAGGCCATAAATTTTAGTTGTTATAATAAAGGATATGATCTTTCAATATGCACTTAAAGGTAGACAGTGGTAAACGATAAGTCAGAACACATAAAAAATACAATGAGGACAGAGCTTATAATGATTTTACTTAATACGACATGATGTGGCTGTAGAAGATTTAAGAGTTTGATATCGATACAACACTCATGCCTGTGTGCTAAATAAGCAAGACCTAAGAAGCGATTATCTTAGCATAGCACAAGGCCTTGAAGCAATCAGCCAGGCTCTAACACCACTTTACAGACAAAATACATTTTTATGTGGAGATATGTGCTGATGTGTTTCTTGGACGAATGCAGAGACTTCCTTTTATTCCTATGACAATGTTCTTGAAAAAGTACAATTGTCCCCCGAAGACACTCTACCCTGCCAAGAAATAGTCCAACCTACGATGAAACTAACCTGTTGTTATAGTATAGAGAATGTAACCAAATCAGCATCTTGCACAAAAATGTCTTCTTTTTGTTAGTTATATTCTATTTAAGGGACATTGCTGAATGTATAGAACAGCACAGGAGCACTTCTGTAGTGGTAAGCTTTGGACTGCAATTTGATACATGGATGTGTCCTTATGTTTGTATCTGACTTAGGAAAAACACTGGCATGTCACAGGTAATTATTAGACTTTAAACTCTGGCATGCTCTGAAACTCTGTTAACAAAAAGGAAAAAAAAATGCAGTTATAAATTCATTACTTTATGATCAAAATCTTGAACATCGACTATTTAAATTTGAAGATGCAGTAGTGCTTGCTGAGTATCTCCAGCGACTCTCCATCTCTGTCCATCTCTTTCTCCCACACCCCCTCCCTCTCTATCCCTTTCCGCAGTTCTATTTGTCAGTGTGACAAATGGAACTTGTTGCTAAATGTGTCCTGTTGTCCCCAGGCTACAGTAAACACCGGCCATCAAAAAGTCATAGCTAACAGCCAGACATCCTGATCCAGCTCCTGTCATGGTAGATGCAT
Source organism: Selene dorsalis (assembly GCA_900303245.1). Lineage (NCBI taxonomy): Eukaryota > Metazoa > Chordata > Actinopteri > Carangiformes > Carangidae > Selene > Selene dorsalis. Next base: position 29,650 of record OMNW01008431.1, read on the forward strand.
TAAGCCTCCTCCTCCTCCACCCCTGTGGGGAGGGAGTAGGAGGGAGATGGGGAGAGTAAACAGGAGGAGGTATGAGACGGTGGAGAGGGAGATGAGGATGAATGGGAGTAAAAGGTTGAGAGAACGAAGGAGGGCAAAGTTCACCGAAGGAGGGGACAGACACTGGAAAGGAGCTGTAGAAGAAAACAGGCAAAAAGATGAGGAAGAAGATGGATGGTTATAGAGTGAGAGGAAAAAAAAGATTGTGAGAGGAGTGGAGTGAAGCAGACATGTTGGACTGCATGTAAACTAATGCAGGGCAGCGTACTGGGGGGCGTATTTGAGAGTACCTGAGGGATCACATCGCAAAGTAGCCCTACAAACATCCACAACTCCTGATGCTTCCAGCAGCTGTTCCCATGGAGCACTCTGCATGTCTCACTTCTGGGAAACACATTTTCCCTCCAATTGTGGGGTCTTTCTTTCTCTGTCTTTCTCTCCGACTCTCTCTCTCCCATCATGGGTAAAACATATCAAAGCAGTGTGCCGTAGATCAGGAACACATTGGCCCTTTGGGGTCGCTTTGAGAAGTTGATTTTTACTTCTTCTTTTTTTTCACTCCTCTCCTAATTTTCCAACATCTGTCTCCAGCACTCACTTTGTCATCCAAGACTGCTGTTAATGTTGACTGTGAGGCTTATTAAAGGAAAGTGTTAACGGAGGACCACTTGTCACATTATGAGAGCAAGGGATGATGTACTCATTGTGACTCATGTGAGGGACTATGGGTATTTTTCTTGTGTCGCTCAGAGGGGAGCTGTGATGTTCCTTGGCAATTTGTCTGGTCTCCATAGTGCACACCTGCTGAGTCAGCTCGGTCCTGTCTCTGTTGAAGCAGGTGCCATGATGTGCCATTCAGCTTGACTGGCATGGGTTGGTGAATATCAATACTTGTGTATAGATCTCTTTTCCCTGGAATATACTATCAGTGAATTTAAATTTAAACAGGTTCCCAATCACTTCAGCTTTGTCCCTTTTAACACAAGTGCATGAGCAAAGAATCATTTTCTCTTTTTGAGTTTTTCAGTCTGAAAGCTGCCTGATAGGAGGGGAATTCACAAGACCACCTTGCAGTTGTATGTCTTTGCCAACTAGCCAAGTTGTAGGAAATGTGTTGAAAACCATAAGAAGAACGTCCAGATTAAACTGAAAATATTATTTAAGACACCAGTCTTGGAAGCCAGGAAAAGGGCACGTGCTGCAACCTTTCACCAACCTTTAATTGTGTTCCATAGTTGAATCTTTGGTGTACTCAGCCTCACATGTTGGTACACTGATTTCAAGTCATCCTCAAAGTCTCAATTCAGGACCATCGCAAACTCTGTGGTTAATAATTTCTAAGACATTCCAAATGCATATTACAATCACAGTTGGCACAGCAGCCCAGTGTTTATCTTCATCTTCCTATCCTTAAATTCAAGCAAAAAAAGCAAGGCCTTTACATAACCCTATCAAAAAGCGTTTAAGGACAAAAAGTAAAATGCAATTTAAAAAACCAAAAAAGGAAATGAAACGGAAAATGGAAACTATAGGGCATGTTAGTTTTACTTTGGAAATACAGCATGTACCCACCAATGATAAAGACACATGTATTGATGTTACAAATGTATATTCCCACATTACAAGAAGCCAAGAATGTATGAAGGGTCAAGGTTGTCCTGTTTGAAAAGAACAATGGATATGAAAGCGCCTGGGATAATAGGGGAAATACTAAGCTTAACCAAACAAAGCTGCAAAAACATAACTACCAGTAAGTCTTACCTCGAGTGGGGAAAAAAGAAAAATATAAAAAGTTGTTCAAGACAAAATCATCAGTGTACTAAAACCCACACTGTCTAAGGTCTGAATGTGGTCCTTGACGAGATGGTCATAGCATGAAAATCTGATCATCTGCTTAAACAGTGTAAAGCCTTTCTGACATCTAGCTGTAGTCCTCAGAATAACTCAGAGCAGGAGAATAAGCCAAAACTCCATCAAGACTAATATTAGAAGCAACAGGCCATGGTACCTTGACTACCAGTGTAAGAATATACCTTGTTTTTTATGACTCAGCAAGGCTGGAAAAGAGCTAGGAAAAGGAATAATGGACAACTGGACCACAGCATCTTAGTTTTAATGAACCAGTCTAAAACAAAAAGGTTGTAATGTTTTAGATGAGGTAGATCCAAGAACCAAAATACCTGCATTGAACAAATTGGAGGGATAGGATCCAAGAAGTCTTAATTATGTACTGAAGTATCTGGATTGATAGACAAACCCCCCTGGGAGGTACTTTTGACTCACTGGTATCATCTATCATTGAGTCAGTGTTTGAGCTCCTGGAGACACATTACTCTTGTTCGGATGTTTTTGGCAGTTAATGCACAGCTTCAGGAGGATTACCCCCATCCCCTGGACTGGGGCAGGGTCCACATTCAGCATGGGGGGAAAAAATGGATTCAGACTTGCAATCTGGCAAACGGAGATGGATTCATGTCCTGAAGTCTAAACAAAAATGTATCAGAGGGCACGGACACTTGACACTGAAAATTAGAAATGAAAATGTGGTCACAGATAGTATTTCTTAATGACACGCAACATGGAGAGGATAAAATAATGGAATAACTGTGGCTGGCGAACAGAGAAGAAGCGCAGCACTGGGAGCGAATCAGACTGTTGACCTGCCAAACAGAGTACACTGATTGGAGAGCTAGTAATTGGACACATCCAATTTTCCTTACAGGGGGAAATGGATTTTGAGGAGTGGTGAGTAATAGAGGTGCACCAATGTGGGGAAAGTGGATCAGTAAAACATGAGAATCTTTGCTCCAAAGCTTTTGCCATGCACTTGAAGCCATGCTGGCACTGCTAACAACAACATGTCATCGGACTGCTACCTCAAAGATTATTGTTCTTTCCAGTGTCTCCAGATATTACAACATTAAAAGCTGACTCTGGTAAATGTTAGGCTAAGTAACAAGCATTTTCATAACAAAGCCATGGATACTGTCAGACCTTTGGCTAGTCAATAGGAGATATGACTCATAACCCATCCAGAGGGCTAATCGCAAATGACTTGTCATGGCATAATGGAGGAGATACGTTGAATTAATGTTTTCCCAGACTTGTAGTCTCATAGTTGAGCATTGAGACCAATTTAGATTTAGGATTACATGTCAGAAGGCATGACTTTGCAACCTAAATGGGCAGCAGCGCAGTCAGCCAAACAGCCAACCTGACAACCGCAGTGGTCAAGCTGCTTTGTGATTTCCCTGTCAGCAAGGTGAGTCAGGCCGTGACTAACCAGCGAGACTAAACCACTATCGAAGTCTACATCTATGGCACGAGGGCCAACAGGCATGATGTGTAGCACAGGAGTAATTCTATCTATTCCTCTCGATTCTCTGCTCTACCAGAAACATAAGACACTCTTCTGACTGGGAGGAGGAGGGTGGGGTAGTTTTGTTCCTATGTTGGATCCTGACACGAACCTGGAAGACTTGGAGCCGCAGGGGCCGAATGTCTGGGAGCTACCCAGTCCTCAAGGCACCCAGACTGAGACCCAAGTGCCAAGAGGCTGCCTCGTCTGGGCCTGGTGTCTCCCTGGGGCTTGGACTCACAAGCTCAGAGATGAAGGGTGGATGGGGATAAACATGGACAGCAGGAGCCTATACTGTAATTTCATGTAAATTGTGGCCTGAATGTTGCCATGTGTAGACAGATGTGATGTACTCACTGTCGCTGCCAAAATCATCAAAAACATTGTTGATATTGATCCACTGGCTTCAAATTTGACAAAACCGCATGTATAAATTTGGAAAAAGCTTCTCATGGTGTTAACAGCCGCCTGTCGTCAGTCAAACTGAAGAGTCAGCTGATGAGCTTTCATCCGTTTTTTCATGATGAGACAACAGCTCGACTTCTACTTCACACTGTGACCAAGATGAGAGTGTAGAAGTGTAGCTATGAGTAACCATCTGCATGGGGCACAATTCAAAAAGGATACTTTCAAACAGGTATCCTTGGGGCTAGCCACACACCAGACTGTTTCATGCTCCTATGAGTCACGTCACTGTGTGTTTTGTGTGTGGCCTTGGTTTGAATCACTCATTTCTGAGGGTGTTGAAAAGGCGTCCTGAGAACATAAAGATCACACAACAAGATCAGTTGGGAGTAAAAGGACTACAACAAAGTGAAATGCAACTTAAAAGAAAGAGTGCTGTATTTTGCCCTTCTCATTTGAAATGTTTATCCATATGTGTGGTTTAGAGCTAAAAAAAAACATCTCAAAGTAGTTCTCAGGTTTCTCTTTGGGGTTTTAACAACAGACTCTTCTCCAATTGGCTGAACAGAACAGATTTCAGGTTACGCGCAGAAACCAAATTGTGCATCACAAAAGTCCTGACCGCTCATTTGAAGGATAGATTTCTGGACACAGGGTGTCCTCATGTCTTGGAGAACTCAACACTGCAGTATTTTCACACTTATACTATTGAAAATAGTTCTGCTGTATGATAAGAAAAGACAGGGAAGTCTCACTTTCTACAGTACGGCTCCTTTAATGTTACAGATTAGTTTGCGGTGCACAAAGAGTTTTTACACTGAAACTTGCTAAGAATTTTACAGGAAATTGGGCACTTTTCCTTCAAAGCACAACACTTACTTTAAGCTCATGTCGGTGTATTTGTTTGTTGTTTCTAATGCCTACACTGCAAACCACATAACAGGGAGCTGCGAGAGCCAGGCCAGCCACCCAGACATGATGTAGAATTAAGCAGCTTAACCACACCAGGCCAGCCAATCAGAAAGAGCCTAATGGGAACGCATGAACGTGGGTATTTAGCTGTCACAGGGCCGTCAGCGAGAGATGGAGAAGTGACCACACTGCGGTGCTGCAGTCTGTGATTATCCTCTGCAGCCAGGGGAAAATCAAAGCGCTGATTACACTCCGCAGCTCGCTGTGGGCCCAGCCTCACAGACCCGGTGGTCAGAGATGACTGACACTCAAATGGCAATGGAGAGAATTTACAGTTTCTGCTTTCTTATGTAAAACAGCCCTCCATGACTGATAATCACGGGATTCCATTTCATTGTGGGAAACCCATGACATGTTGACGCAACAGTCCCGTTGTCTTGTTTATACGCTTCTTCCAAATCGATTGTCAGCCATGCAAGACTCCCAGAGATACTGAAATCCTCTTCACACTCATCTCTGCCGCCGCATTGATGGAAACACTGATTACAGTGTTTCTCAATGTGGAATTAGTCCTGCAACCACAGGCTTGTCGGACGTGGCCGATGTTCACTAACGGAGAGAGAAGCAGCCGTTTTCTTTTCCAGTTTGGTTTTGTTGTTACATTTACTTTTTTATTTTTTTTCTACTTCGTCTTCTCCAGTTGTTCTTCTGAGCTTTTCATGTTACTGTTGATATAGCTGCTCTAATTCTGTGAAAACTGTAGTATAGAAACATTTATTCATCTAACAAACAGCTTCTATTCTGGTCAATGGGCTTAAATTAAAGAGAACATTTTAATATTTTAAAAGCAGAAATTGTTAAGAGTATTGTTCCAGTTTTTTATAGTTGGACTAAAACACTGATGTTCTTGGTGTTTATCATGCGCAGCACTGGCACTCTGATCCTGTTTTGCTTTTAAGATTTTTATTTTAAAATCTTTTCATACATAGAATGTCTTGTGGTAACATTGAGTCTTCATGGTTCTTATTCCTATCAGTTTTAATCATGATGAAATAGGTGGAGAAACACCGAGCTTCTGGGGTCTTGGAGTTCTGGGGTCCTGTGACAGTTGCTTTGCTTGGTTGATAATCCACCCCTATCAGCTTTACAGATATTCATAAGGTTTGTCTTTCTCCTACTTAACCCATCTTTTTGCTTGTGCCACTTTCTATCCATGATCAGTTTAACTTAAAACAAGTGAAAATATATTGCATTGTAAAATTACTCTCAAAACAAAGATTAGATTTCCAAACCGTAAAAATAATGTACCCAACTCACTACTGCCTTTTCAGAACGGTGTGGTGCAAGCACAAACATTTTGGTTATGCTGCCTAGACACTATCGTGTATCCCCGAGCAACAAGATGTGAGTAATAAAGGAGCTGATGTTAAAGCACAGACATGGTCCGTAGTGGTTGTGAGTCACTTTATAGTTTGCTGGCTCTCATTAAGTGTATAAAGAACAAAAAGGAAGGTGACCGCAAGAGTCATGTTGGGGGAAATGGACGAGTCACCAGCAGCTGGAGCGTGAAGTGTTACATGTAAAGGAAAGAGTAAGACAGACGCAGGGTGGGTAGGCCAAAAAAGAAAGTGACAAACAGTGGAGCAATACAAGAATAGCCCTTAGTCCAACAATAACAGGGTGGAACGAAGCAAAGCGACAGCTGGGTTTTTTAGCTGACTCAGAGATGGCTGCTTCGCTTTACTCAACCAGTCACGTAATGTCTAACACTGCACTGGTTACTGTGTTGAAATGGGAGTTGGTGTGGGAATTGCATTTTGCTGACATTGGCCTTTTCTGACCACAATTCAATACAACCTCTAGTGTTGGGAATACTACAAACATTAGATATTCCGAACGTTTGTTATCTAACATTTCAACACACCGAACATCTCGGCGGTAACTTCACAAACGACCTTATAATTCATCAGGATCATCACCTATTGGCTCATTTTCTCATCAATACGAAGCAAATTAAGTTAGGTGTCAGATTGCTCTCATTCCAGCAGCCATCACATTGTTTTTTTTTCTTCTGTGCACTGTAACGTTAGAGGACATTGGACAGTGGACACACTGATTCAGGATCAGTGTCTGACTGCCTGTTGCTGTGCTGTGGGAAGATCCTTTCCAGTTGCTCCTGAAGCCGGGGCACACTGTGTCATGGGTCCAGATGATTTTGTTCATGGTAGTCAGATTAGCTTTGTGTTGATTTGACTAGGGTGGACAGCGTGACTGCTGGTTTGTATTGCTGTGATGTATGAGATGACTCAAGTGCCAGAGGCTGCAAGACCTCAAAATGGTCCAAAGAGAAATGGGACAGCACTTTGTGACACATCATATTACTTTGAAAATGCCAAAACATGTATACAGTTGTGGTTTTTTGGACTTTTGATTTTAAAATAATATTTGGAACTCATTACCATACCATCATAGGACAAATGACTACACACAGTTCTGGTTATAAATGACATCTTATTTAGTATTTATAGCTCTGACTGTTTTTTGTTTTTTTTACTTTAGAATCTGAGACCTGCTGTTTGTTCTTCTATCTTGTGAATAATTTCTTCAGGCAAAGTTTACGCGAGTGAGTATAAGGACCCTAAATGTCTATTAGAGAGCCTTCACACACAGTAAGATTTCACCGTGAGACATTCCTAAGCCCTTGTAGACTCACCAGGCACAGTGGGTTTACAATAGTGGGACACTGTTTCTTGTTCTTTGTGTGAACCATTCCCAAAGAAATTCTAGGAATAAAGCTTTGTCATGATCTATCAGTTTACTGTTTGTCATCTGAATGAAGATGCTTACCGCTGAGGTGCTCTCTTCTGCGTTTAAGGCACAAACACTGCGACTCACCTTGCTGACATAGGTGGACCCCAAACATATGCTGAGCTAAACTCTTATCATACCTGTTTAAATAACCCCCCCACACACACACAACTCTTATTACTGCCGCTGACCATCCCTCAAACTTAATCCCTCTTGACCCATCCACAGCTGGTTAGCAGCCCGTCGCCAGTGACCTTTAACCCCTCACCCAACATGGCTGCCATCTCTAACAATTATCGGCAATTGGTCAGTTATTTTCTTAGGCCACTGAAATTACCATGCTGTCAAAGTAAGCAGGCGATAAAATGTAAACGCTTCCATTTGCAGATCAGAGCGCCCAGAGGTGCGCACACTCACACATGTGGGTAAACAGTCCCGCACGTGCACCCAAGGACTTTCACACTGGCAGAAACGGGCCCAGTCCATCCACCACATTGTAATCCCAGGTTTTCCCTGTCACGTCAACACAGCTGGAAATCGCCTACAAATATATGAATATTTATAAAACTGCATTTCTGGGTGAATGTGTCATCTAGTAATTATGTCCAATAAAAGTAACAGAGATTTTAAACATGTGAACTTTCCCTGTACTGAAGTACTGTAGCTGACTAACCCAATTTAATTCCTATACACACTTTCCATCACCAGTTCCAGATTTATGACCCATTCCAAACAATACAGATCCTCCAATACAAGAATGATTTAGTGCTGCTATGAAATTACAACTCCTGTGAATGAGGGAAAAAGTGAGATGGACAGAATGGAAGAAACTATAATAGAGACATTAATGGAGGGTATTCAGTGACTTACGTTTGACAGCAGTGATTACTAGAGTGGTGAAACAACAGCACTTACAGGAAGCTGCAGACTCTCATCCAGGGCTGGATTGCAGAATGGCCTGAGATGGATGTTAGGCATCAGCATGGAGTGAGGGCTCTGCCATCACACCACACTGCCAGGGTGAGGACTCTGAGTCTGTGTGAAGCTCAGGGGGTGGACAGAGACACCACCACACTTCAGGACCCTCTTAGTTTTACATTGAGGTAAAAAAGTACACTCATTCTAACTCACTGAGTAATTCTCTCACTTTTCTCTCAGTGCTTATGCAAGTGGGCATATTCTCAGTGATGGATTCTGTGCATTTGCACACCCTGCTTGACTTGAGCACGTTGAACTCTTTGTGTTTGGTTTCATGGATTAACGTAACAAAACACCAAGTCCACGTAGGCAACAGAACAGCTTAAAATGTTCAGATACAACCTAATTCCCAGTGTTAACTCCATAGTATCTCATTCACCTCCAGGATCAGATTGTGTTGAGCTCAGAGGTAGAAAAATTGAGATAGTAGCAGTGTCATCCTTATATACTTGACTCATCCACATGAGTAAAATGCATCCAGTCAAAAATGAACCTAAGCAGAAAGTGTTAGCAACAAAACTCAGTCCTTTTTTGTTTGTGTTTACGTTATACTTACACTTAAATTGCACTAATATTTCATACTGTGTCTAGATTATCTATGTGTAACTACATAATGTGTTGCTGTAACAATACATAACACATTTGCAGGTATTTGTTTCGTATAAAGGTATGGAATTAAATAAATATATCTGCATTAGTGACAGTATAAGTATAAAGTGACATAAAATGAGAACAACACGGATCATCCACTTCATAACACCTAAGAAGCAGCAGTGGTGGAGGCTCCTCTCTCTTTGTTGCAGGACAGAGAGATACAGATGCACTTTCATACCCACAGCCATCAGGCTTTTTAATTCCTCTGCAAATGGGAGATGAGCTGACAGACAAATGAATTTCCCTTTGGGATTAACTTTAAAGTAATTTGTACTTGTGTTCGTAAAATGAAAACACTCAAGCAATGTGCTCATAACAGTACTTGTAGATTAGATGAAGATAATTGGACTTAATCACTCTTTGCTGCACTGATTGCACTTAACAGCCCGTCTGCACAGGTTGTGTTAGCTGTGTTTTTTGGTCTTCCCTCTCACCGTCCATCTGATGGATCGCATGTGCCTCCGTCTTAATCAGCGCAGCTGTTCACACCCGCCAAACACCAGCTCGCTCAGCTCTTAACCCTTACCCCGCTGCACCTCCAAGCATCTGTTATTTCGTCAGCATCCTTGCAGATCAGCTGCATCACAGGAAATCACACGAAAATCACTGTAACAATGAGCAAAAGTGGTCACAAAAGAAATGCAACAGTGAGTTTTAGCATGTGTGATTCCTGCTGGACATGTAACAGTCATCTACATCAGGCTAGATGTTAGTTAGTGTTAATAAATGAAGGCGACATCGAGGGGCGGGTTCACGATTCACTTTGCGTCGGACAGAATTTATCGATCGTACCTGTCGACAAAGGTTTCTTTCTGAGGAGATCTGCCCTGTCAGATTTTGACATAATGATTCAGCAGGATCCTGGAAACACAGACTCACAGTGGCAGCGATGCCAGCGGTTTATTTACTTATTTGCTTGTGTGTGTGTATGTGTGTCGTGTGTGTGTAAGAGAGTGTACCCTATTAACTCGTCTGTGTTTATGTTGGGATGAAACTCCCCGTGGCGCCATTTTTGCTATTTACGCAACAACCTGCATTCCGTCATGTTTGTGTTTTTTGCTGACAGGGCACGGCGACTGACGCACAGGAAAAACAGGTCTACGTGCCTCCGCTCCACTTATTTTCCCCCGTGTCGTCTTCAGGCTCCGCGAACATGTTCGACGGACTCTCGAAAGCAAAGCCAGAGGATCTGAGTCGTTTTTCCGTGAAAGGCAAGTGGAGACAAACTCAGTCAGGAGTGATGTCACACTCCTTACCTTTTTCAGTGTCAGCCCCTGCTAATATAGTAATTTTTTGGAGTGATTGACAGATTAATGATGTAAGCAGCACCTCTTTATTTACTTGGATAGCGTCGGGGATTATCTGCCAAGATGGTGTCATTTGTTTACAAAGCTCATTCCTAATGCACACTGCTGCGCTCTAATGCCGCTCAGAACTCCTCGCTTTACATTTTCCATGAGAGCGCTCTCACAACATAAAGTTCAGGTGAGCAGAATGACATTTTAGTGATAATTTGAGCCACATTAGTGCCACTTTTCCTTCCATCTCCTCATCATCAAGAGTTAATGTGTACATTTCCAAAACTCTCGACCTCGGTACGAGTAAGAAAGTTGGAATCAATGCTCAGGAAACAAATACACTTTTAGTCAACCGTTCGCTTAGCCTCCGTTGCCATGGCGATGTTA
>OMNW01008431.1:58851-71017 GCA_900303245.1 Selene dorsalis
AAACCTCTGCCAAACTCAATTGTGAGTAAATCAGAGCACAGGTCACATTGATTTTTGTAGCATCAAAATCTGGCCAATAGTACATCCACTAACATAAAGTGTGCCAGGTTTATGACGTATACTGCAGTCACCACCAGAGGTTAATCAAGATATTTTGCTGCTTGACACCGTACTGGTAGGACTTTATTAGATGAGTTGGTCGGCCCCATGGTTGGAACTGTTCACTAGTGATAAATAGCCAAAATAATAACACAATCCTGTTTGAGCTGAAAGCCGATCAAGTAAACAGGGCTTTGTAAGACAAATGCAGTCACTGATGACACTTAATGCATGTCTCAATTGTAATCACTGGTATTGATAATCTTCCCAGCTGAATAAAACAAAAATCTCTATAAATAAGCAAAATGACAAAAAAATATATTGTTAAAAAAATAAGGATTCACAACATCATTAGTAGTATATTAGGTAGAAATTCCATCTGTGCTGTGTAGAGCAACTCACAATTCACTATTGTGCGTACTATTTAGATAAAGTTTCTTCCTCCCCACCAACATGACCAAAAACACCCCTTCACCCAGCATGGTACAAATAGCTTTTGCACTTTCTGTGTAATCCTGCAGTCCTGCAAACCAACAATCAAGTGACTGAAAACATAACCTCCTTAATGGATGTTATGAGGTTGTTATGAGCTGTGAGAATGAACCAAAAAAGAAAGCTGTGGGCTATAAAACCAAAACAGCCAGCTGAAATATGAGATGTGCTATATATTTCTCTAGTGGCTCATTACTATAAATAAAAATAAACTAAGCTATTGATCCTAAGGATGAGCTCCACAACTGCTCAGCTTTACCCTGCAGCTGGCTGTGTCGCTAGAGTGGTGGCTGGCACTGGTGAGACGAAGTAACTTGTAATTAATGTTATCACACACATACACAGGCAGTCTGAAGTTTGCAAATGATCTAAGTAAGGCAGCTTTCATTGCAGGATATTAAAAACGTCAGTAGGACGCAGATTCAGGTTCTATGCCTCTGTGTGCTGTGGCCTGTTTGTGTACTTTGGATAAGCCCGGTGCTCCCTCTGAGAGAGGAAAGAAAATCAACAAAACAAATGAGGAAAGGCTTAAGAGTTCTTATTGATTGGAATTAATTGCTAATGGCGTCACAGGTAGAAATAACAAACAGGTTGGTAAAGACTTTATTATATGATTCAGCTGGTTTTACACTAATCAGCACTGGGTAGGAGCTGTAATTATTAGGGAGGAGAAGGGTAACCTTGAATATTTTAGTGTGCAGTATCATATACAATACACAGAATGATATTAATTTCAATTCAGCAATTCATTTTTTTTAATATATATATATATATATATATTGTTAGTAGTGATCTATAAATTAATACTTTGTCCGCAGTCCCATTCTCTCTTTCTGCACCACCACATTAACAAATTTATAGTGCTGGCCTATAGATATATGGTGTTTTCTTTGGTTCAGCTCCCATCTAAGTCTTGCTTATTTAAAAGCCGCACAGCCTCATACATTACCTGCAGAGTTTGGATCTTAACATTATGTCACCATGGGATCACGGTTCTGCTCCTGCACTTAAAAGCCCCCTGATGACGGACAAAGACATAATCAAACGAACCTGGAGGAAAAGACGCCCGCATGACCCTGCTCGGTGCACATGCTGCACAATGGAAACACACATACGGGAGATGTGTCTGGCTAAGATGGACACCACATTAAGCAATTTTGCACTTTGGCAGCCCCAAGTGGCAGGAATAAGAAATTACAACACTTTGAAAACTACAAAGTAAGCAACCGAATTGGAAAACTAATTTCCTGTTTTTAGTACATCTCAAAGAGAAACCTAGACCTGCTTTATTATCAAAAAGACATGAAAGTGTTACGTTACATAAAAATGGTGCTTTATGGACCTTCAGTAAATTGGTAAAGATATCCATTATTCCGGCACAGAAATGTAGTTTATTAAACATAGTTTATTTCAAAGAAATATATCTTTTTCTTATTTCCAACTTTTGGCATCAACTTGTGACCCATAATGTCCAGAGCTCCTGGTTAGAAAAGACTGATTTAGTGTTGGCTGGGTTGGAGAAAACACAATGGAGAATAGTCCGTAATGGATTGGTTTTCTCTTTTTAAACAAAACGTATTGTGCAAAAAGGCACTTTAGATACTTCATTCATCACACAGTACCATCAGGTAGGCGTCAAGGATAGCTGCTGTAGTCATTCTGCAACAGGGCAACAAGCCCAAACACAGTCATGAAAAACTATTTTCAGAGACAAGAAGAACAAGGAGTCCTGCAGCAGATGGTCTAGCCTCCACAGAGCATTGATCTGAACACCATGAAGCCAATCTAAGATTTCACAAAGAGACTTTAGACAAAACCAGAGGGAGTCTAAATCTATACAGGACACTTGAAGCAACCTACTTAAGTAGCATACAGAGCAGAACTAGCAGAGTTTTAAAGGTAAAGGATGGTTACACTGAATCAGCATTTGGTGTAGCCATCCTTTACTACTACTTACAAGGAAAACATTCTCGGCATTTTTGAATCCATCTACAGTTTCAGTGCCTTAAGGTGTTGCACAGTATTACATTCACCAAAATGGGGAAAGCTTAAATAAGTGACCAGTATAGAAATTTGGAACATAGTCAGATTTGTTAGCAATTCCTTTTGGGTATCACAAATCTGTTGTCCACCTTGACAACACTTAAAGGAGACAAATATTTCCCCTTTTCCACAGATTAAAATAGTTCCCAGACATGTCTGTGACATGCTTGGGTCAAAATACCCCAAGGATCAAACATCACAGCTCTTTTCATCTGCTCAAAACAGCCCTGTTCAGAACGGCTGGTTTCAGTACCTGTCCCTTTAAATGCAAATGAACCACTGCTAGCCCCGCCCCTTCTACTGGTACCAGTACTCACAGGTAGGGGTGGTATTATGCAAATTCGAAAACTAATGACATCATTGTCAGACAACCAAGGAAACAGCTTGAAAAACTACATGGATTTCTATCTAGGGAGCAAATTACTGATGACACCAAATATATGTTAAAGAGCCTTCAAAAAGTGATATTTCCATGATATGTCCCCTTTAACAGTTAACAACACCTCAATCTATTTATCACCTGAATAAACTGAATGGACTAAGGAAGTTAACAACAATGTTCAGCTAACGTTAGTGAGTGTATTGAATCAAATACTGCATTGTATATATTTCTGTTTAATAATTGTTTGTGAATCTGATTTCTCATTGTTAAAAGAAAGGCTGTGAATTCTCATGTCAAAGATCCCACGGTCTCAATCAAAGTATTAGATGTATGATGTGTTTGCCATAAGGCATGCACTCAGTGTGTGGCCTGTTTTTTTGTAAAATAAAATAATGACAACATATTTACCAACTATGCATTGTCCATATACGCTACACAGAGCCAGCTGAAGGAAAAAATAAATACACATTTGATGGAATAAACAAACACCCCTGATTTCTGTACATCTAAAGACCACTTTTATTTTCTGTTGAAATGATTTGCCCATCTACTCTATAGCTGGCAAAAGCTGGTAGTTAAGCTAAAAATAATGTTTATTCCTGCAGATGTTTAATGGTCCGTCAAATGGGATAACAAGGACGGCTGATTTGTGGGCCTTTCTCTGCAATTACCCAGCCTTCCCACTTCCTCCCTGTTTAAATTAAACAAGCCATTGATTTTATGCTGAATATTATTGTGCCATATTCCTCAAGAGTGCTTTTGATAGAGATATGGAGTGATTGGAGTCAGACACAAAAGGAAGACAGAGGAGTGAAGCAAAGCCAGGGGGAGGAAAGCAGATGGGAATGATTTTTGTGATGAAAATATTCATTTTCTAAGCTGATTAATATTTACACATTGCTTTTCTCCAGCCTGCCAATAGACAGGACATTGGCATTTATAGGGCAGGACTTGAAGATTACATGTAAAACACATTATCTCACTACTTGTAGCCTCTTGTTGTAGGATTCAGGTGAATGATATTGACTTTGACTAAGTTGTTCAGTTAATTGTTTCTTTTCTCTTGGGTGTAAATGTGCCTTAATGTTTCACCTTAGCCAAATAACAACAACAATAATACACTGGATAGATACAAGCCCACAGTCAGCATATTGCCTTTTGGTTGAACCAAGTTCCTCCCTGTGAAAGGGACTTTTTCCTTCCCACTGTTGCCAAGTGCTTGCTCATGGGGGAATGTTAGGACTGTAAATAACTAGAATCCAATCTAGACCTGCTGTATATGGAAAGTGCCCTGAGATGACTACTATTCATGATTTAGTACAATACAAATACAACTGACTTGACTTAAAGGGCCAGAGCTGACACAAGCCTCTGCTGCTGTCCAGACAGGTGAAGAATTATTGAACATTTTGAGTAAATATTTAAGTAATGAAGCATTTTGGTTGAAATATTATGGTCCTTATTACTCTTACTTAAGTGGAAACTGGTTCTTGTTTTAAAGTTGTTGCCTTGTGTGAAGCTTTGTCATGCATTTAGAAAAGTCAAGTCAGATTATTATTCAGTAATATAATCATTATTATTTTATATATCTGAGACCATGACGCTTCAGATAGAGATTAAATTGCAGTGTGATAAACTGATGAGTGTGTCTTTCAGCATTGTTTTGTCACTTGTCTTGTGTTACTGTAGCTTGGATCACCCATGTTCTGTCTTATCTTGACCCATCTGCAACTTTTTGTTACAGTTCTATTCACTACCCTGTGACCAAGTTAAGATGCACTTTGTTATTTGAAATTTAAAAAAACTACTCCGTTGCTGGGGTTGACGTTCTTCCACATGTATAGGAACCCATGGATAGCCTGCACAGTGCAGGTGCATACAAACAATACCACAAAGCCACACTATACTGCCTGTAAATCCTGACTCCTCTTCCACTGCGTTCGTCATGCTTCTGCAGGCGATTATGTTTCATTGTTGGGTCTGAAGGAAAAATGAGATCACCTTTGACAGGTTCATCATGGAGGCCTTCGAGAGGCATTTTGCCTGACTTGGCGGCCTGACAGTCAGTGACTCTATTAGCCATGTGTTTTCATCCAAAACACAGAACTGTTACCCAGGTTGCTAAGCACATGCACACGGACAGACACTGCAGTCACCAAGGAGTGAAGATTACACAGACAAGTCAAGTGACAAATTCAAGTGGCCAGAAGAAATATCAATTCATTTAGGACCAGTGAGCAGCAAGCCAGCTGTCAGAGAGAGAGGCAGCAAAAGATCAAAAGGGCTTATCCCTGATATGACAGATGCATTAGACACGACAGCAAGACAGTTAATTTTGTGTGTCTGAGTGTGGGGGCATGCGTGTTTATTAGTATGTGTCTTTGTGATAAGCGGTGGGAAAAAATCACATCCATTGTGTTTGAGAAGACAAATGTGACTATGGACAATATTTAAATCTACATCTTAGGCCCTTTAAATACGCTGGCTACTTTAACATCATTTTTCAACATGCACAGAAGCTGTCTCCTCTACAAAGTATGTTTTTGTCCAACTAAACTGAAACATAATTGTAACTTAATTACATTTTAAACTAAAACAAAGAGGCTATGTTGTTTTGTTAATTATCATAATTACCAAGACGGAAATATGTTGATACAGAACTTCTCAGCAAAATGTTCAAATACATTAACTATGTTTACATGGACACAAATAATCGGAATCAAACAGGAATAAATGGCGATCCGAATAAGATGCGTCATGTAAACACGTTGATTGGAAAATATTAATCCGTATGGGCTCATTTGGAAAGAAATTTCTTCCCGATCTTGATGGGTGGTTTATGCCGGTCAACGTTCGGATCAAGATCCATGTAAACAGTCTGATCTGATTAATCTGACCAAAAGCAGTCTCACTGCACCAGTCTCTGCTTCTGACCTTCATCCACTGGCTCCTGGTTTTTGGTGATGGAAGGGGCACAAAATGAACTGTTGCTGTTATGTGAGGGTCCTGCTGTAGCCGACCCCTTTGCATAGATCGCAGGAGACAACTACTCTGCTAATCAGACCACAGAGCTCCATCTTTGATCAGTCACACGATGTTTTGACTTCTAGAGTTCTCAAAGGGCCTGAAAATTGAAATCCGACCTGGCCAGACCCGCGGGTGTTGAAGCTCAGACATGACGCGGTGCACTAGCATTAATTCTCAGTCCGGCTGGACTCGTCCAAAAAATAAGTGAAAAATGACCCGAGTCATTTGTATATAGTTTTCGCCCAAACCCGTCTGAACCAGCGCATCCTGCTGGGTTGTTCGGGTCGGACACACCCGTTAAGAACATTCATCGTGTGTCACACAGCTGTAAAATGTCCGTTCTGAATAAATGCAGTGGCAAACACCCGATCGGATTAGATCAGATCACATGTAAACAGTCAACCCAAAAAACTCATTTGGAATGAATTCAATCAGACAGAGGAAAAAGTGTCCATGTAAATATAGCTAATGTTAGGTGTATGTTTGCTAACAAGGTAGGTTGGTGTTAGAGAAAGATTGTGGAATGCATTAATGTGTTGACTTTAGGCACAACGTTAGTGTCATTTAACCAACACACTTTTGTTGCCTAAACCTAACTGTAGACAGGAGTCCAGATGCAAAACCAGTCTGTCAGTTGTGTGATTTGTACATCATCATACACCTCCAACTGCATCCTCTAATGTTAATTATTTTAAGGCTTCATTCATGTTGTACAGTAAAACAGTAAAAACTGATACTTAGGGGTACCCAGTGAACTAAAATGTGCCAGCAAACAGGGCCTTGACCAACCATCTTAATGCAACAGCTGTGGGAAAAGGGCTAATAACAAGAACCATGAGCTGTGTATGTAGATAGCGTCTTGGTTCACACTTATGGAGGACAGTTAGGACCTCTGAGAAGAGGAATTCAATATGGTTTGGGCATCTGATCAGGATGCTCTCAGTACCTGAAGAGCCTATTCTAGATACATCCAGCCAGGAGGAGACTACATGGCAGATCAATACCAGGCTGGAGGGATTACACATCCCATCTGGTTTGGAATCTCCAAAGTAATGCTGGAGGACATGGCTGAGGTGAAGGACATATGGGTTTCTTTGCTTAGACTGCTGCTACCATGTCCCTAAAAGTGGGTGGGTGGATGGGTGGATGGGTGGATGGATGGATGGATGGAAGGATGGACTTGCCAAAATCTAGCTGACATGAACATTAATGTTTTAAATTACAAATGATATTGCATAAGTGGATGAGTCACATCGTTGCACAATATACTTCATTTAGTCCTGTTGTTACATTGCCATGCATATGTAGGTTAAACTGCAGTGTATCGATCCTCAGCCATGTTTACAGCATTCATCCTGAATAGGAATCAAGCCATAGCCTAATATATTGTCATTGTAGTAAACATCTTTGTCTATAAAGGCCTTGTGATTGAAATAATAGTAAAATCAGAACAGCATTCCCTGTAATGGGAATGCTGCTGCTTATGGCTAAATCAATATTCATGTATATATTAGGCCAATATTTTTGCAAAAGGCAATTACCGCTGTAGCGAAAAGGTGTCATTGTGTGTGAAACAAAATGACTTGGAAGTGTGGGCCGTTTTGATTAGGCCTTTTCAAGGTGATCTAGGGACATTTTTATGTGTCACTTCTTCCCTCCTCTTCGCCCGTCTCTCTCTCGTTTCTTTGATGAAAGAACAGAAGTGTACAGATGTTGAAGTGTGCTGACATGTCCTTGTGGAGGGATTTCAACCATGATGCTAATAACAATAATTAACTCCTAAGTGTTTGTAGAGGGGGAGGAAGAGACATGAATATTCTCTTCATTGTGCTTGTGTATGTGTGCTTAAGGACAAATGGCTTCCCGTGTCTTTTTAAAAGCACAAATTGGCCATAATTGCCTGTTTCGGGGGGTCTTGGGATGAAGGCAGCTTTTTGCTACTTCATTATGCCACACACACATTCTCACACACACATATAGTCAGACTATTGAATCTATTAACAACATAATATTGTGACTATTTATGAACATCACTGCAATTAAACTAAATTGGAGTACATTTACTTCATAATGAAAACTGCTGACTAACCACTGACTAATCTCTCTGAATGTAACTGTTTATGTGTAAAACTTTGATTAAAGTCATTTATAAGAGGTTAAAGTGTTGAAGTACTACAGGCAAAGAATTGTATTGTGTTTAATTGAAATACATTGGAATTAATACATTTCATTTTTTACCTTGAGTGAATTCATAGGAACTGAATCCTTACACCACTTAAAGCAATCAGGGGGCGGAAATTTTTCTGACGCTCAAAGACAGACTCTCCCATCAACTTTGATTAGCATTACAGTTCGTCTTTCCTGGCCGTTAGATATTTAAGAAATTATTATTAATAACAAAATAATTTCCACAGATTAACCCCATTCTGGCTTTATTCCTGATCCCCTGGCCTGTGGGAAATTGATCTGGGGAAAGATTGATGGCTTTCCTGTGGTTTTAAAACGTTTGTCCTTGCTAGTCTGTCTTTTTCTATTCATCTTCTATTGTACCAGAGTTACGTACCCAGACGTCTGTTTAATGATGCAGATGTATCTCATATCTGAATGTGACATTGAAACAAACTCAAAGTACAGCTCAGATTATTTGCTTTAATTCATGTATTTTAAGCAGACTGCCTCATGAATGTTGTTTAGGTGTTAATGAGGGTTATTAACATTAAGGGAGGTACTCTAAGAAAATTTAGATTATAATTCCAAACAATGTTACTCACTTCTTTGTTTGCCTTTTCTTACTTCTTTATTTTGCTGCATCTTTTTTTCTGGCAAACATTCACAAGCTTTTGAGAGCCTTTTATTTACTGACCCAGTCCACTCTAAATGATCTGTTGGAATTATCCTTTCATGTCAAGGCAATGCTACCATTCAGAGTAAAGGTTACGTTAAGTTTCGTCACAAGTACAACTTGGTTAGATTTAGAAATTTAGGAAAATATATTATAGTTTGGTTAAAATAAGAATTTCACATAGATTTGTGAAAGCCCAATTATGGATATACACAGAGAGCTGGACACTGTTCCACCTCTAAAACTTCCTGTCAACTTTACCCAGTGGTCAGTAGCGGGGCCACTGAGATCCTTCATAGGCCAGACTATTTCATTTTGATTTCACTGTCATGATCTAAGATATTACTGTACACAGTATATGTCTTCACCTTTTTTAGAGTAAATCCTGCTGATTACTCTTATTTTCCAGGGACCATTATAACATGAATGACAATCATACACCTCGCCATATATTTTAGTAGTATGAATTCTTTAACTATGGGTTTAATAACTGACTAAACTGGTTGCTCAGGGCTGGATTACATGACATCATCCCACTTCTCCCACTGAGGTCTTCTCCATTTATGCGATAATTTTAGTTTTGCGGGCCAATGTTGAATATACCTGGTTGGTGTCCACAGCAAGGACAAAGGTGATTTTGAATGTGCTGCCATCATGACAAGTGTGTTGAGCTTAAGGATGACAGTGGGCAGCTGCAATAGCTGTCCTCATTATCCACAGAAAAAGACCTGATGTTGCCTGAATTTTGAAGGCATGACAAAAAGTCATTGAATTGTCAGTGACAATGACAGAAAAGCAAAAACATTCAGAACGACTCGGAGTCACAATGGTTAGATCAACTGTTGTTAACATCCCCCGCTTCTATAATTGGAAGTGCTTCACATAGGGAGTATACCCTGAGAACTATATGGTGCAGAGAACCTTAAAGAGCCTCATCTTCAAGGTCAGAGGGGTCAGCAACATCCGTTAAAAAACATCAGCCCCAGTGCCCTATGGGATATGGAGTTCCTCCTAGGCTCGTACCTTGTAGCCAAAGAATTGTAAATGTTGACAAAGAGGATATCAGTTAGTCACCTCAGAGACTGCAGGGTCACTACACAGGATTTCCATTTCCTTTAAGAGGTTGAATGAGCTCTACACAAACATGAGCAGATGGATGGTTGGCTAGATGAATGGAGAGAGAGAGCTAGTTACAGAGAGAGGGGGAGAGAGACCGTCCTTATTTATTGTTCATGCATTTTTAAACAGCAGACCAGTGGGGTCAAATGAGTAAACATGATTTAACCTGAGGGCAAGACGAGAGGAGGAAGCAGTGCCACAGAGATGGACAAATTGGAAATTGAAGTTTGGATGGACAATTGTTCTTTCTCCTGAATTTCACACGTTCAACATGTTCCATGAAGCCCAGTGTTCAAAAACAGTTTTCCTGTTCCACTTTTTTTTGTCCTTGTTAAATCTGTTTTTGCCACAAATTTACTGCATTAAAGAGCTTAATATGCAACCTGTGTATTTAGGAGGTGGCAGGGTCAAACCCTGCCCTGCAGGTGGCTTGACCTCTGACCCCTGACCTTCACTTCCAAACAAAAATACACAACTACCCACACAGCCTCCAGCATGTGACTGTGACTGATGTCACTGAGATTAGCTATACATCTCTACAGGGAGTAGAACACAGCACCGGGTGTATGTCTTTCTGGGTGTGTGTGCGTGTGTGTGACTGAGAGACACACAGAGTGTGTGTGGATGAGAGAAGGTCTGCATTGATTTGACAAACACAGACTAAAGACACGAAGACTACAGTGACCTTTGGTTTTCTCTGGGTGTGTGTCTGGGCATGAGCATGACTGAATGATTTGCTATGTGTGTGATTTTTTCCTGTGTGTTTTGTGACACCAGGCCAGGTGATGTGTATCACAGGTCAGAGGCAATTTCCAAGCATCTCTATGCAAATGCTGGCAACATTAAAAGAAAATGAACTTGTTGAAAATGTTCTTGAAAGAATGCCCTAAATGTACATAAAGATTCAGTTCTATTTAGTAAAAATGTAAAAAAAAATGACATTTTACACATGGAATCTCACATTTCACTTGTAAAATGTCTGAAAACCATGAGAAATGCTGAATGCTATAAAATTGTCTTTCCAAATTGCTTTCATGCGAGATGTCTTTCATTGAATACATACAGTATATCAATATATGTAAACATCATGTGATGTAATACATACCCTCATGCTACAGTTGTTTTCACTAAGGTGCAGAACTATCTCAGCTTGGCTATTAGATGTTGCCATGGAATTTTCATTTTCTTTCATGGTCTCAAGAAGATGAATCCAACTGAGTTTGGTGATTCAAATAATTCAAATAAATTGTAATTCAAATAAAATAACAAATGTGATTCCCATCAGCCTCCACTGTACTTTTCGTTTAGTGCTCATCAGCAGATACTGAACTCGGCTAAGATGGCAAACATGGTGGACATACCTGCTAAACATCAGAATGTTAGCAGTGTCAATGCGTTGGCATGCTGCTGTTACCCTCTGCAGCCATACTCACAGCTGAGTGAAGTTGCAGAGGTCATTCATCCCATCATTTTGTGATGTGGCATTATTATTTTCCCTCAGCTGTGGTGCCTGTTGTCCATGCTATCAAATATTAAACTTTTTGTAAGTGGTCAGATGACAAATTCCTCCATATTTATCTTTTGCAAAGACATCACAGAAATAAAGGCCATAAAAAGTATAACTGGCTGATGTGTGTGACTTCACACACTTAATAAAAAAGAGGAAACTCGCCTTCATTAGAATAACCTCACATCTTCACAAGAGAATAAGGTTGACACAAATAAAGGCGTAAGCCCGTGTGGCCACTTCCGCCCCTCACCCTCATCCCCTGTGTTGCCATGGCACTGAAGTGTGATTAGAACTCCGGCTAACCAACATGGCTGACAATATTGACTTCCTGTCTATTTCATGCAAACAGGATGTGACAGATTTAATTTGTTTGTCAGCCCACCTTAATTCAAACAGAAGGCTGGAAGTAGGAGAGAGGCAAAGACTGAGGGAGGTGAGGAGAGAGGCAATGAATGCAGGTGTTTCCAATGTTTTTTATTGGAGGTGCTTTCCACAAAGAACGAGTGTGTGGCCAGTGACCATCTTCAAATACTCCCTTCCTTTCCTGTTTTTCTATTTTAAAAACAGACAGAGATGACGGCCCAGTAGATTAAGCAGGAGTGACTTGATCGTGACGTGATGTTGTAAGTAACAAAGTCTGTGAGACACAAGA
>OMNW01008434.1:0-11259 GCA_900303245.1 Selene dorsalis
TATGAGCCCAACACAACATACTTCCAGCTGTCAACTCTTGAAAGCCTAACTACTCTGCATTTCCATGTGTGAAGGCCCCGCAACTGTTGTTACATTTAAAGCTGTACCTCATGGGCTAAAGCTGAGGTGAAAGAGGGACAATTATCCAAGTATGTTGCTAATCCAATCAGGATCCTGTAAACTAGTAATAAAAAAAAATGAAATATAAAATCAATATTAGGATATTTATTTAATATTATAAAAAAAAACAAGAAACTTTATATTTTGTTATTTTTTCCACAATATTTTTGTTATTGTTTAGGGTTTTATTGGACTTGATTCTATTTTTCATAGTCCAACGCTATGGTGGCACTAATGACCCTCCATAGCCGCTGCCTACAACGCGATTTCAACCTGCCCTCTCCGTGAAAGAGGGGCGCTAACCAACAGTCATCACTGATGCAGACTAACACATTTCTAGCTCTTTCTCCGACGCGCACCGGCTGACACAGCATTGTGAGAGAGGAACTGGAAGAATTACACGTAGCTGCGTTTCAAGGTAAGCGTTTTTATTTCATGTGCGGCAGCGGTGGCGATTTTGGAAAGATGCTCCTGATGCGGCTGCTCAAGCTCAGCATCAGCAGCGTGGACACCCGAGCATCCACATGAGCACAGCCGAAATGGATGTCTGTTCCCTCTGTTATCTGCAGCATCTTTACCGATCAGTGCTGAACATTTGATCACAGAGTCTCTGTTTCTTTCCCTGCATCATTTGCTGATGTGTGGCTCAAACGAACAAAAGGCTTCATCGGCAGCATCTGGTTGCATTAATCCTTCACACGGACTCAATTGCTCTAATCCACGGGCATGTTCTGCCTCGCGATACTGCTGCTGCTGTAGAAAATAGCTGTGTTTTAGAAGCCGTGGCAGACAGGGATTGAACACAAAGCAACAGTGGCTCACGTATTATTAGCGACAGATATTAGAATGACTCCTATAATGCACTTTTATTTTCAGCAGTAGAATAAAATTCAGAAATTCAGTCAGTGACAGTGAAAGTCAACCACACTGTGTCCCCAGCACGTGCCTTTGATTTACTGTCACCAAATCGATTAAATCGATCACTGACAGACTATACAGCACGTTTCCCCTGTAGCTGTGTCGGTGGAGGCTTTCCACACAGGGAGGGACCTGGAGGGGAGGGCTGTGTCGAGATCAACGATTTGAAATGATGTGAAGTCTCGTCATGAACACCCACCCGAGATGCGAGGAAGCACTTTGAGGTCCACCTGTCTTGCATCATCTGCCTGGAAACCCCTGTAGCCCGCTGCATAGTCTGCACCGCCAAAGATAGACATCTGTGGTATCGTGCGTGCCGACTGACCCATTGCTCGAGCTGTTTCCCGTCGATACGGAAAAAATAAATCACAGTATGAGTGTTGTGGGTCAACGTGATGGAGGAGACACTCATGCGAAAAAGTTCATAGGGGGATTCCCAAATTGCGACTCTTGCGTGTTTGACATCCTGCAGATTCATAGAAGTTATTATTCACTTGTTGGATTTAATAATCTGTAGACATGATCAAGATTTATCTGTTGTAGGCTACAGAAGGTGCACATATGTTTTTAACTCTTTAAGACATACATACACCATTATACTCAGGAATAATAGTCTAATTATGGGGTGATATTTTAATTAAAACAGTTTGATGATGATACCAAACCACAGTTGGATTTTTTTTATGACACCCAGTCCTTCATATTATCATTGAAGGAGGACAGACACTGAAAAAGAAAAATCTGAATAATGAAACTCCATTCCTGGAATTGTGATGGCAATATTTTCTTTGGTTTTGGTCAAGCAAAATCCTTAATATGTAACTAGTTCTAGACAATAAAGGGCCATTCACCTTTCTTTGACCTGATAAAGAGGAATTAAGTCTTGTTTGCTCAGTTTGGCTGGCAGTCTAAGAATTCCAGAGATGGGCTACATGGTAGGACTAACTCTGACCTCTATACAAGTAGGTGGAAAATTACACTCTCTGTGTAGAAATACCACCACCACTACTAGTAAAATCTGTTTACAAAGTTGATTAGTACAAATAATACACAGGTTCATATGTCCATGTTTTTATTTTAAACATGTGTAAGGTATAGTGAGTAGGGTGGCCATGCCATTGCCTTGTTAACTGATACTAATGCCAACATCAACAGTGTCTGTCAATTGCATGATAATCATGCACACAAACTATTCAAACTGACATTTTGATTTTAAACATAAATATGGAATCAACAATGAAAAAATATAAAAAATCAACTAAAATGAAGATGTCTGGACTAAAGGAATGTAACAGCTTACAGTGTGTTACTGAGTGTGCAGTTAATTGATGCAGTTTTATCACATCATCCACAAATGAGTCAGGCTAAGTGTTTCCCCCCATTTGCCAGTTGCATTGCTAATAGTAACAGATGTGAGAGTGTCAGCAATCTTCTTGTGCAACAAATAACCATATTCCTTAAAATATGACATTATTCTATTGCATGTTTTTACGGTGCACTTTACAGATAGGCCTAGAGTCTATGAAGAGTTCAGTGTAGGTTTCAGAGGAAGTGGTTCTTCTGAGTATAGGAAACAAATACAGTCTCTTTTTTTTCTCTCTGCATGTAGTCAGCAGATGCATGCATGTAATTTTATCTCCTGGCAGCTGTGTATAGATATGAGAAGTAAATCTCTTAGAATGGACAGTCTGTAAAATGTAACTAAACCATCTGAGACTATGGTGTGACACTTTCAGTTTCAGTTTGACCAATCTAACCTTTTCCTTTTATTACTTGTCATGACCAAATGCCATAAACTTGCCTCATTTTTAGGACGGAATGAAACTCTGAATGATCCATTGTGATATTTGTATGTGAATATGCAGACTTAATCGCACAAGTCATTCTCTGTATCTGCTCCCTGCTGTACAAATTTAAGCACATTGCATTCAAGTCCAGGTCTTATCATAAGTAAAGTCAAGAGTGCGTGCGTGTGAGCTGTTGGAGCAGTGACTCAGCATTTTGTGTCAAATGATAGGAAATCAGTTCTCTCATCAGTTCAAAAACTGAACCTTCATTTCATCCTTTAACACTTCTCCACAACATGTCTTCTTCAGTGATTTGAGCTGGCAACGCAGCTGTATAGTACATTACACTGATGTCATTCTGAGTTTTCTATGATGTAGAAATCACAAGGTGTACCTAATGCAGAACATAGATTTCTCTAAGGCAACACAGGGATAGTACAGTGTAGAGCTAATGCTGTTTAATTTGAATAGATTATCTGACCCAGTTCACAGAAACAGATAGAGCGAGAGCAGGAGGAAGGATTCACCAGTGCTCCACATCCAGTGTGGTGTGAGTGACATCCCAGTTACGTAACTTTTAACACTTAGGATTTCCATTTTGTTTGCCAAGTCTGCAGTACAACCAGCACACTGTAAAATTTCAAAACATACTCTTATGATAAACAGTGACTACGACTCATTTTGAAAGTGAATTTTTATCACAGCCACTGAATGAGTGAAGGAAGAAACACAGACTCAATCTCTTTAACTATTGATGGACACGGTGTAGTTTATATATCAATATTATAAAAACATGAAATGCTCAGTCCACAGAGAATATACACAGCCTGTATTCAGAGACTGAGCCTGAAAATGAGTCATCAGGACATCTGTAACATTGTGATGTTATTAGAAAGGAGACTCTGTTTTCAGCCATCCTCCAAGCCTAGTCCATTCGGACCCATCATCCCACTTTACACAAATTGGTTCTTAATTTCTTAATTTGTGTAAACGTTCAGACCCTTCTCTCTTCTGACTGACTCACTGACCTGTTGTTACAGTAGGGGAGAGTGGGGTAAGATGAGTCACTTTTCATATTCAGGATCACTACATCAAGACAATTATAGTTTTGTTGTGAACAGATTGTTGTGCATCCCTACAAACAGACAGAATGGGTGTAAACATAACAGCATGTCCAAATAAAGTGGTCTCATGGCACAAGTTACCCTGTGTATGGGGTAAGTTGAGCATAGGAGCGGGGTAAATTGAGCCACTCCCCTCCTTCCCTTCCATCCATCTTCCACCTCCCCCTTTCCTCAATATTCCACCTCTCCAGGTTGCAGTGGAATACAAACAGCTGAGATCTTATCGCTGAGCCATCAACTCAGTGAGGTTTGGGAAGTTTTGCGATGACATCATATCTTGGGAAGAATCCCTCATCTTTCTCTTTGAAAATAAAGCTCGGTCTACCATAAACAGCTTCACCTCTTCCCAGGAACCTACTTACTGTAATCATAAACATCCAGAATCTAGATTTAATAATTAGTACAGACTAAATACACTCATTGAGTGTGTAGGGCAGCTGGCTCATCTTACCCCAGAACTACCATATTGACTTTATTAGTCCCCACAGCTGAGATGGTGCACTTTCATGCTAGGTTTACAACTCATGTTGTAGCTCATAGATACCACAACTCAGGTATAAAACTAATTTATAATCATCTCTTTTGGTGTAAACACAATTCTCAGGAAACTGATGATTGACTGAATTCACTTTAGAGAGAGAAAAATGTTTTTTTGGACATAAATGTCAAACCACTTTATCCATGTGGTTCTTAACTTCACAGACTGCATGAAATGATGCCTTCCTGCTAAATATTTGGTCACATGCTCAATTTTTCTTATGGTTTCCTAGCAACAAGGGGTGGCTCAACTTGCCCCTATGCTCAACTTACCCCACTCTCCCCTAGACCTGGATTTCTACACAGTAACTGTGTGTGGAACATTTTTTCTACCTCTTTCTCATATAGTTTTAAGCAAATTGTTACTGATAGTGTGATGGATGCGTTGAGCATTGTTATGTTCCAATAAAAATATCATTACAAAAAAAACCATCCTGGGGCCTGATGTCTGCGTGTCATTATATGCACCAAAAGATGAATTGTTTAATTAAAAAACAATCAACATCTTCATTGTTGAGAAAAATAATGAATTCATTTATGTGATTTATTTATGTAATTGAATTTTAAAGCCGGGCTGTGTGCTCAGTCTAAAATAGTAAGCGCTCCTCTGTGTCTGTGTGCAACATTTGGTCTAGACAGCGCTTAGCAGAGAGACGCGGACCGCTTTCTAGCAACCTGCTGAGCATGTGACGTTAAGGCCGCACCGGCCACAAGCCCAGGGCTGGAAACCGGTTCACTGTGATGAAACCGTGCTGCTAACAGGAAGGATGCGGCAGGTGGCATTCACATGAGAGGAATCCAGAGAACTCAGCATAGCTAACCAGAAACGTCTGGTACAAAGCTGACATAGACTCCTCCCCATGGACACATGTATGAGGGCCTCTTTGAATGTGTGTGGGTGTGTGTCTGTTTGTGTGCCTGAATAGCAGTGACTTTACAAGAGCCATCTAGATCAAGCAGCTCTGAACTAGTGTAGCCATGAAGGAAGGGAAAAAGTCAAATAGAAAGTTACAGAAACTGCAGCAGGCCATGCTCTGCCTGGAGCTGGATATCATGAGAATTAATGAACCATCAATGCTGCTATTTCTTTACGATGACACAGAGAGATGTGGTTGTGGTTTAAATATTTCTGCTTTCTGAGTCTGGCTCTCAAATGTGTATTTGATGAGCAGAACTAAAAATCTGGCAACTTTTGACACGTGTAGGTTTCTTGATGTTGAATTTAAAGTATGTGAAAGTGTTTCAGTGTTCTAACCTGTATGTTTTGCATATCATATGCATTTGTTATGAGGAGTATAACTTTATATCTGTGGTGTAGGAGTGAGCAGAGTGTCTGAGTCATAATAAAGGTCACATCTGCACAGTCATCAATGTACAGACAGGGATAGTTTTAGTGGTCTGTTTCACTTCTAGGCAGACGTGCCAGCAAGAGACTGTTATAATGAGACAATACATCAAGTGTATTTCCACGTCCTTGAGAGGACTGTTTAGAGATGAAGGCAATATTGTAGAAGAGTTTTCTAAAGGATCATTTATCTTGTGTGACACTGATTCACAAAAACTCAATAAAGGGAAACATTTAGAGATGGATTAGAGACCCAAAAGCAAGCAAGTAAAGGATGTGAGGAAAGGAAAAGGGAAAGCCGTGAGAGTTCACCAGAAGCCATGGACTCGAAGCCTGATGGTGCCAGAAAGTCACATGGAGACGGCTGATTTAAAAACGTCATCTGTCCTGGCCGTCGCTCAGCAACACTTCCTGTAAGTTGCGACATTTGGGATGTGTGCATGCAAACACCGCATGGCCTTGTGCACAGTGTGCGCTCACACACACACACACACACTGTTCCTGAGCCCAGAGTACAACATGGTACACAACACTCTAAGTATTTCTTTCTGCCAACTGGGTGAACTGACAGTTGAATCCATGTGACTGGTGAAACTCTGTTTACGGAGCAACACAAGGTGGCATGATGTTCTGGTCGGAGAAACAAGGTGATGTCATCTCACCAGGGAGCAAGTATAAAGCTCCGAGTACTGTGAGTAAATGTGATTTGTCCTGTGACCTCTGTGTCACATTGTGACACACAGTCCATCAGCAGATCACAGGACCAGTTGATCAAACAGTAAACATCAATTTCACTTGACTGAAAATCAAATACCATGCTGAATGACATACTGACATTTGTTAACTCCTATAAAACACAACCTGCAACAATCCCATCATTTCACCTTTGCAGTGAAAATTATTGTCATAACATAAATCTTGTTTACTTGTTTACTCCTGGCTCTGGCGCGTTTCATCCTGTGCTCAGTTGCATCCCATTTTCTTTGATTACTCTTGAGTTATTTTTAGGACCTGATGGGAGACCATCTGTGGCAAGGGGACTGGCCATGATCCAGAAAAAACACATACCTGTGAACACAGGTTCCCACTATTCACAGTGCAAGTACAAGTTCTGTGAATTTTGTGTTTCATCTTTTTGGATCAGATGTGACCCTGATCCTTTTCCTTGTACTTTACCTCTCTTGGTTTTATCTAATGTCTGCTCTTGTCGTTAGCTCAAGTAGAATCCATTAACTGCCAGTTTGCTTGTCACCAATATTTCTGCAATCATTTCCGTGTCATGGTTTATATCTGGGCATCAGAAAGCCTGGCATAGGAGAACCTGCTGGAAGAAAGCTCTCAGTCAACCAGGAATCCATGGTGGAGTGGCTATTGAGGCCAGTCATGAGTAAACACCTTGATAAAGGTATGTAAAGGAGTCTGAAGTCATTCTCCGGTCAGTGAGACCAGTGTTGAAGTGTTTGGCCTGAAGTCCAAGAGCAATCTCAGACTGATGCTCAACTTCACCACTGAGCGTAATTCAGACAAAAAGCATTGATCTGGACCCCATAGAGCAGAACATCACCTGAGGTGAATGGTGCTGGGCAAGTACTAAAACCAGTGTTCAGAAATCCTTGTTGTTGATAATCAATACTGTTAATATTTTCCCCAGTGCATACATTCATCTAGTGGCTCATTGAAGGAAAAAGTCATTCATAAATCATAAATGACACTGACTGAGTTGAACAGGCTCCACTAATGAGAGAATCTGCTGCTCCACAGGTCCACTTCTCAAGTTTGTAGAAACTTGTCCAAGAAGGCCTTCAAGTGGCACTGCTACCAAGGGTGCTTTTACATGATCCCAGATAAAGTCTCTAAATGCTTCTGTAAATAATGATTTTTGATGAACCATATTGCTTTATCATTGTGGGTAAAATAACCAGAGATTTACCAGAAATTAAGACAGTCATGATGATCTCATTGAAATGAATGAGGAGGGCTCCTTCTTTCACATAGCACTGAGGACAGTATCGACACAGCCTAAATTTAGTATAATAATAAATAATAATAAAAAAAATAACTTAAAGGAACTTGGGGCAGGATTTTTGAAAAAATAAATATGCATTTTAAGTTTTTGTTAATGCTAATGAAGCGTTTAGAACCAAAAAGAATGAGCCCAGCCTTGAACAGGCTGTGTGCTGCATGATGTACTGCAGTACGTGGTCCGAATTTCCCGCGCAGTCCTGCGGACGTGACGTCAGATGATGCTGAATGCTCGTCCTCGACGGCTTTTGACTCGAGTACGGGAAGTAGACAAGCGTGGTGGACCCAAACTAGTGTCTGGGTAGTAATGGATTTTGCTACAGTCAACAAAACGATCCACCCCAATAATTTGTCCCCCCAATATGCCGTCTTTGCTTCACCTGTGCCTTTCAAACTGCATCAACTGTAACAGTAAAGCGCCGCGCTTGTGTGTCACTACACACAGCGAGCCAGCTTCCCGGCTGCTTCATGCGTGTGGAGGATAAGGCTATCCCTTACACACAGCACCGGCTCCATGACCGGGCCCTGTCTCGTTTCCGTCCCCGGAAAGTAGGGGGTACAGTAACAGTATTTACAGGCTTTTTGTAAGAGGCTATTGTGTTACCAACATCATTCCACTGAGGCATGTGTGGAGGTCTTACAGTAAACAGTCACATGATCAGCGAATAAAGTAATAACAGTGTCACAGCATCAGCTGCCTTGCTGTGATGAGTTCATGCGATGGCTGCAGTTACCCTAACAACCGTCATGTCAGTACTGAGTCTTATTTCTTGATCCTGCCACAAGCTCCTTTCATAGTTAACCTTATAACTCCCATTGATACCCACACTGCCATCGTCATCACCATCATGTGATAGTAATTACTGAATTGAACTGTATCACTAGACGTTTTTCAAGTGGCTGGTGGTTTTGTGATGTCAGTTTTAAGCCTTTATAACAAATTCACATCTGTCTCTGGTTAGAAAAACCAACAATGTGTGTGTCTGTTCGTCCTTCTATTGTATCAGTGTCCTCATTTACTCCACAATCTCCATCTCTTCCTGCTCCTCCTCAAGGCCTTCCGACCCTTTTTTCATGCTCATCACATTCGACAAAGCGTTTTCAGGAGCAAGACCAGCTGCCAAAAGGTCCCATATGACCAAGATGGGAAGGAATTACTGAAGAGCTGAGCATTGAGAAGAAAAACCCACCACAGCACAGGCATTTTATCTGATGCCCTTTTAGCAGAAACTGGGGAACACTCAGATTTTACAGATTCTACTTGAGCAATTGACAAGAGCAGATGCTGGATAATTCTACGAGGGGCAAAGTCCAGGCAAGTGACTGAGAAAATGATCGGGACCACATCCAATCCAAAAAGATGGACTGCTCAAGCAGCCAAACAGCAGAAACGCACCCACTGTGAAAGAAAATATGAAAAATACATATTACACTTACTGAGCCCTGAAGAGGAGAGCATCCTTTTGAATTGAGATGCTTAAAAAATGTGCATGTTTCATATAGCTGGAATTATTCTTCCATTGCTCATGAAGCTGTTTTACATTTAAGTCTCAGATTAAATGGGATTTCTGTGCAGCGTATGGTTCCTCCCTACTTCTTTTTCGGATTCGCTGCTGGGAGTGAGAAAACATGGCATATTAAATGACCGGTTGACAACAGGAAGCAGTTCTATGCACAGAAGACCCAAACTATCACAGTTTTGAAACAAGCTTAGGGTCAAGTGGGAGAGGTTGAGAGACGGTGCTCTGATAACACTTGTCAGACTTTCCTCGTTGTTCTTCTGTATCCCCACAATGGAAAAGTGGACTTCAGCCAGAAAGGAAGATTGTCAATGTGCATCTTCACAGGTAATAACAACCTGCATAGTTGGTTCATCAAAACTTTTGTTGAGCCATTTCACAATCTTGTTAACATGACATTCTTGGCTTGATCATTGCCAGAACTGGTGTGAAAGATCATTTCCAAGGAACCAAAAGGAAGCTCCGTGCGTAAATGAGGAGACTGAATCATTCAACCTCGCCTCAGAGGTGACACTTGGTGGTATTTGTGCCAGTATCAGTGTCTACTCTTTCTTCTCTTTTTGAACCTTCAAGTGGGCTACATGTGAGGGCAAGATGTGAGTGTGTATATTTGTGTGTGTGTGTTCAGCCGGCAGTGAGGCCATGAATTAAAGAGGAGATTAATGAGTCAGGACAAGGAGGCTCAGACTCCAATCTGTTCCCTGCCCCACACCGGGGGGTGTTTCTCTCTACAAAACCCCATTCTGTCAGCAAACACACACATGTATACACTGCTGACACACAGCGGGAAGGCCAAGGACTCAGGACTGAGTGTGTACGTGTGACAGAGGGAGCACATGTTTAAGGAAAGTGTGAACACATGAGTAGGAGAGCGGAGAAACACAGCTGAAGTAGAGACGACAGAGACTGTTTTTGACTGAATGTCTTCAACGTTATATCCCTCCACCCTATGGGCCATCACCCCACCCAGACACCTCACCATGACCCTGAGACTTGCCATCTGTCTGGATGGGAGACTGTAACAGGCAGGCAGGGACAGAACGAAAGACACACGCACAGAGACAGACAAGGAGTAGGACAGAATAGGAAAGAAAAATAAGAGGAAACTAAAACAAAGAACAAGGGCAAATTGGGCTGAGAGGAAAAAAAAGCTGTTGAAAATGACATGAAACTGACCAGGGGGAAACCCAGGAGGAGAAAAATATGTAGGAAGAGGAGCAAGTGGCAGAGGAGACATTTCCTTGATATACACTTCCCGTAGCTTACTGTATATTTTCGCAAACTTTGATGACATGAAAAAAAATTAATTCCCCAGAACCACTTGAGCAGAAGATGAGTATCTATAGGCTGTGAACCAGTCCTCTTTCTATTACCGCCTCTGTCTTATTCCAGAGCCACAGATGATATCTTTAGTCTTTATTGCTTTGCTCCCTTCACCACTCAAACAAGCCCGTGATGTATATAACGATGATGGCCTTGATGCTCTTTATCATCGTTTAGTCCCTGTGCTGTATGAGATTGGATGCCACATTACCATGAAATACTCATCAAGCCTTTCTACCCACCCCTCAGCTCTCCCACTTTAATACATGCCATGAGACTCACTAATCCCATGATATGCCTCATAATCTGATCACAGATATGAGCATAGAGAGAGAAACAGAAAAGAGAGTGGGGAAGGGATGGATAAAGAGAGAGAGAGAGAGAGGGATGGAGAGGAATGAAATACAATCAGGGTAGAGGGACGCAGACAGATGCTTAGGTTTGCGCTCGGCTGCGTGAAGACAGAAGGTGGAGAAAGTAAAAACAGAATCTGTCACAGGAGGAGGCGTAAGGATGTGGGCTGGAGTAGAAAGGTAAAAAAAAAAAAAGAGGGGACGAGCATA
>OMNW01008434.1:17569-32395 GCA_900303245.1 Selene dorsalis
CATGTGTTTGTTTGTGGAGGAGCCTCGATCATTTTGACTACATGACACCAAAGACCCATGTAAGATGTGTTGTCTGTTGCTGTGGTGACAGCAAGGCTGTCAGCGGTTATTCTAAATTCCATTACGTATTGGATTTTTAAAAATATTCGTTTGTCAAAAAAAAAAAGAAAAAAAAGAAAAAGTGGCACTTCGGCAGCCGTCTGCTTTGGCCAGGGCTGAATGTATTAGATGACAGACAGGACTGGAGCCACTCAATGATATTTTCTCATCTTGACTGAAAATAAATGTCAGTCATGATGAGAAAATAATAGCTTGTGTTTGACAACGGCAGAGAGATCTCAACCCAACCCGGCTGCAGAGAGAGTGCAGGCACCTGCTTGGAAATCCTTCAGATTTTTGACAGTGGTTGGAAAGATAGTTGAAGCACAAAATCAAGTTGTATGAAAGCTCTGTAACAGTTACGCAGCCACTCCAGCATCATCAACATCTTCAAATAAACTCTCAAATGAGCATGATGTCCACCACTCCACCCAGACAGACGTGTCTTGGGTCACGTTTCACACCACCCATCACACGCTCACTGTGCAGCACCAGAGGCTTACATGAAGAAACTTGTCAGGAGGTGGAACCAAGGTACCGAATTCATGTCTGAGAAATGATCACAGACAGATTCATAGAAATCAGCAGCAGCACCTCAGACAAAATAAAAGGAATCACTCAAAGACGAAGATGTGGCTCTTGCCACAGATGGGCAGAACTCCTTAGCAACAGCATCCTATGTCACAGTAACAGCCCACTTCATTTCAGATAAATGGAAAATGCAGGACTCTGTACTCAAGACAAAGGAGCTCAGGGAAAGCCACACTGTAGAGAATGTAGGCTAATGTGTTCAAGACATCTTGGTCATCAGTGTGAATCTGATTCTGCCATTACAACGGACACTGCTACCAAATTAAGCCAATGCAGTGGAGATAGACTTTAAAAATGGTGAATATATCATATACAGCGTACGATGGCATGGTCTGCTCAGTTGGATATCCTTCTACACTGCTCAGCCAATGGTATGTCGGTTTCCATAGGATCAACCCTTGACCTGGTGTTATACAGCACTGCAGTGACTATAAACAGCCCCTCCCCTCGCTCCTGCTCTCCTTCATACCATCAAATGGCGGGCACAAAGGAAAAGAGCTGACCTTAACTGTCCTGGAAGAGTTCACTATACTGAACAGACAAACACGTGCTGCGATATTCAGGAGCAGGACGGCTCATTTTAAACTGACCCCAGAAAAAAAAACAAAAAAAAAAAACATGGAGCTTTCATCTGTATGCAGCTGTCTTGGAGAACATAACAGGAGAGTGGACAAGGGCAGAGGAGGAGGACAAAAATGGACAGCCAATCAACTGACCGGAGTAAAACAAAGGGCTATCTGTAAAAGCCCTGGACTTCATCCCACCCTGTGATGAGAGAACTTCGATCCCCAGGCAGAGAGATACAAAGCCCTGATGTAGCCTGTTAAGCTCCCACTTCGATTCAGCTCATTGAGCTCCATGCTGCTGATCAATTAGAGAACAGCTGAACCAGCTGCTGACCACACAAACATACATGATGTTTTTACCGTTTAAAGCACAGATGGTTTTCCAAATGCCGTGTGGTGCCTTTTTTCTGCTTCATTATTATAATATCTGAAGTTTTTTCTCCTCCGCTGCCCACAGATCCAGCCCCACCCCTGTGCCATGTCACAATCTCATGGAGGCTGATAGAATTTAAATGTAGTCATACGGGCTTATCCAGGGCCACCTGCATAAGCCAATTCACAACAAGCATGAAACAATATGTTCTAAGTTCATGCCCTCCCAGCTAGGGCTCAGACAATTTAATGGGCTGATATGAACCTCTCTAGGGCATATCAGTATATATTGGCTAAGAACCAATGCAAACACATTTTTGTGCCTTCAAACTTGCAGGTGAACTGCCAACTGTCTGGGTTTCATTTATAAAAAATGTCACTGCATCGGTTGATCCAGTTGCTTCAGTTTGTAGTTCCCTCATTTATCTAGGTTTGCTCCACACAACACTGTAGGAATGACGGGGATTGTGGAAACAAATGTGAATTATTCACTGTGGGCTTTAGACCTTCTGTTTATTTTTATTCATTTTATTGACATTTTCAAGAGTTCATCACAGTGCTGTACTGAGACTGCTTTGAAAGATAAAAGTAATTGATTGTTAAACAGTAAAATCTTGTGTCTCCAAAACATGTATGGCATATTTGTTTGTTTTTATAAACATGAAGGATATTGGCTATTTAACCAACTAACTAATCATTAGATTTTTTTTCTCCCTTACAGCAGTATTGGCCCCAAAAATCTCAGATCAGTTCGGTCCTACTCCCAACCAATGATACAGTGTCACTTGAGGACAGTTCATGCACTGTTCAGACGGGGACACGACTGACCAACTGGCACATGATGCATAAAAGACATCTACGGACATGAGCAAATCTGGTCTTGACTGGAATTGTGATAGAGAACAACATCTTCAGTGCCACATACAACCAAATCATTGCTGATACCATCATATCAGCACAAGCCATTGGCATCCATACACATTTCTAGAATCAGTTCACTAGTCTGACCTCTTCTTGCATTACCCATATAACTGAACCCTGTACTGCTGAAAAGTCCTTTTGTGAAAGTGGCAACACAAACAGACAGCGTTGTGTGTATGAGACTCACCCATCCTCCTTGGCTCTGGATCCAGGGCTGAATGCGGTTGTCCAGGTAGACGGTCATCCACTCCACGATCCTGCCCACCAGTGGACTCATCTCCTTCTCCACGCATTCGACACAAAGCGCCCCGCCGAACACAAAAAGCCCTATGATGCGGCCCCAGTTGAAGCCGTCCCGGAACACCTCATCCATCACGTTTGCGAAGCTTTGGTAAGCTGTGGCCGGCGTGATATGAAGCTGGTTGTGCAGATCGCTGAAGGCGCGGGAGTATCGCAACTCAAACTCGTTGGCCGAGTCCCGGAGGGCCTCTTTCACAGCGTCCAGGCTCGTTGTTGATGGCAACCGTTGCTGCCGCTGTGGGGACTCTGGACGGGCCCCTGGACTTGTGCCATTAGAAGTCCCATTGGCATGCGTCTCTGTCCGCTGTTCGTCAACCAACCCTGCCTCCCCCCCATCAGTCCTGTTGGGAGACTCACTGAGTTCCATGTGTGTGACAGGATAGTTTCTCTGGGAGAGTTTATATGTTATGTAGAAAACGACCAGTTCTTTGTTTTGAGACATTTTGCGTTTAAATTAGATTCTTCCCTTTGCTCCGGTCTGTCTCTGCTCCTCTGGTGGTCAAGCCTTGCTGTGTTAGAGTGAACACACACTGTGCCAGGTTTTGTCCCTGTGTTTAGATCACCATGGTCCGCTGATATCCAGAGGACACTTGGGGGTTGAAAACCAAACCTACACAAGGCTGACAAATCAGCTCAGGCCCTGTAAAGAGACAATAATAAAAGGTCAAAGTCTGGACAGCCTATATGCATGCTGTGATTATATGTGTGTGAGAACAGGGGGAGTGTGCAGGGACGGCTGTAGACTTTCAAATTAAATTTGGACAGTTAGGGTCAAAGTGCATCTCTCTAATTGGGCTGTTACATATGGAGCAGATGGCAAAGATATTAATGAGACGATGTGTGTGTGTGTGTGTGTGTGTGAGAGAGAGAGTGTGAGTGAGTGTGTGTATGTGTGAGTGTGTTAAAGAGTAAGAGGACAAGGGACAATCAGAGAGACAATGTGAGTGGTGGTGTGAGGAAGGTGACATTTAGGTGAGGAGAGATCAGAGAGACGGTCTGGCCTGAGGGTCCCTGTGGACAGTGGTCATCTCCTAATCAGTGACCTCTGACCTCCAGTCTGAGCTTTCAGACACTTTGTTTATCACAGCTCCACGCTGTCTTTGTTACTGTCATACACACGCAAACACACACTGCTCTGTATACTGTCACATCTAAGCATGCGCTTGTGCCTCCACAAAAAAAAAGTTTTCTCCAACACTTTCAGCATCCAAACAAGTCAT
The DNA here is from genome assembly GCA_900303245.1 of Selene dorsalis. Lineage (NCBI taxonomy): Eukaryota > Metazoa > Chordata > Actinopteri > Carangiformes > Carangidae > Selene > Selene dorsalis. The sequence continues at coordinate 21,639 of OMNW01008434.1, forward strand.
CATCATCATCTCTGCTCTCAGACAAATTCCTGAAATTTTAATCCATCAACAGTATAAGACTACTCGCACCATATAGTAGACATTGGCCACCTTTTTTCACCATTTCAACTGTGCATTTTGTCTTGTTTACCTGACTGTGGAATGAGCTGTTTCAGTGAACAAATAAAGATGTATAGTTTGCTCACACTGTAGTTCCCACGTACACAATGCAGTGGACTCCTAATGAACTCAAAGTCAGGAACTCTATTAACAATCATATTTTACAATATCTTGAGTAATCCTGTGGTTTAGCATTGATGTATGAAACTTGCAGTTGCATGGATGTGAAGATTGCCACATATAAATAAACCCTCTATTTCACATTGTATGACAGAATCAGATGCAGGTTGATTATAGTATCAGTAATGCTCAAAAATAAAGGCATAGAACAGTTTTTCGAAGATAAAAGAACAGGATAGTTGTGATGGATAATATGTTGAAAATTTGTCCTGAAGTCATAACAAGATATTGATTGTTGATTAGAAGTCAAATGCAATTTCTATAAGGCTAAGATCATTATAACTATTATCAAGAAAACAGCTGGCATGATCAATCCAATTAAATCAAATGTCAAGTTTTTTTACACTTAATCATTTTAGTCATTGATGTAAAAATCCCAAACATTGCCATGGTCATTCTTATCCTTTGTGGACATTATCTGCATCTCTCTGTTTTGGGCAATGATCAATGGAGTATATAATGTTAGAACTGTTGGTCAGGCAAAACAGACATTATGTGACAGAAAATTGTGGTGAGAAATTTTCAATTTCATTTTTCATTTGACATTCAAGTGATTAAGAGACTAATAATTAATAGGTATTCAGAATAGTCAGACAATAATACTAACATTGATTACTATGAAATAAGCATATAATGCTGCCTAAGAAACAATCATTTTTGTTGATATAAAAACATTACTAAAGTGAATACAAAACATTTACTTCATCGAGGATGTATGTCCAGAGCCCGTGAGGAGTACATTGACTTTCAGTGGGACGATGAAACAAAGGACGATGTGAGAAGGCTGTTGTCTGACAAAGCCATTCCCTCATCCTCTGCTGTCACTGTCCCTAACTGGTCCACACAGAAAGATGTAGGAGGAAGATGCCCTACAAGTGATCCCAACCTGTGGGCTAGTTATCATGTGAGAAGCTGACCTTTTAACCATATTGACATTTAAGCTGATAAGTTGTTGTACCTAATAATTAGTATGAGGAGGGAGCTCCATGCAAATCCTGCTGGTAACATTACATAATAGGTAAGTACAACTACTCCCTCTACCAGCACAATAGAAGCCTGATTCAGACTCTACTGAGTCCTGGCCGAGCAAACAAACTACTGTAGTTCTATCAAGCCACCCAACCTCACCCCCACCAACCCTCCAAAAAATTCTGCGATTTATAAAACTACCTTTAATCTGATTATTCTCACTCAAAAGAACCACAAACTACCTCTTACGCAGATAAAGAGGCACAAGGCAGCAGTGTTTACAATGGCCACATGGTCCCAAGCTCCCAGCACGTGGCTCGCGTTTTAATAGCCCAGGCACTGATGTAAACACCACACAGCAGCTCCTACGGGAATAACAGCGAGTCGCGACGAAATGTGGCACCTCAACGCAACATTCACCATGATCGTTCAAATATTAACTAAAATACAACAAGCGGGAGGCTGAGGTGGTGTTTATTATGGTGGAATCTGGACTGTATCTTACAGATAAACCAAGCCAAGGCTACATGAACGACACAGCCTCTGTACTCTGCTGGTCGTGTCACTTATCCACCTAAACCTTCACATTAAACATCAGTTCACATCCAGTCTCAATGTTAATCAGATGTGACGGTTATAAAAGATGTAAAGAACACAGAGAGCGTCTTACCAGCTGTACTGAGTAATAAATACAAATCACGTGGAGTTATCCTCGGTTCGTTCACTGTTTCCCTCTGGAAAAACGTCCCGAAATCTGATGTCAGTCAGTATCTGTTAGTCGCTGTGTGTACAAAAAGCTGTCAAGATCCAAGAATGTAAGATAGCCACTTTGTGTGAAGGAGTGTTTGCACGTATCCTCCCACGTCTCTCTTTTGCATGCCCAGCCCTCCTTCCTATTACGTAACAGAGACGCCTTCAGAGATGTCTGAATATCTGGCTCACGATCGCTGTTCTGGCTTTAAAACCCAATGGAAAAACTCCATCTGGTAAAATAACCAGTGACAAAACATGGTGTTTTCTATCCTACATTATGAACTGTAAGAAAACGGTGTTAGCAACAATTACAGAAGCCGGTTTAAAGGATTTTTTTTTTTCGATTGTGTGTACATTAACCTAGCACGGGACGTCAGTCACCCTTTTGTTCACATTTTATCTGTCACATACATTTTGTTTAGTGCATTAACCAAAATATAAACCACGCAACTGCCGCATTCCTCCTTTCCAGCCCCGTCACTGCTGTCCAACTGTGCGTTTTACTGTTTTTGTTTTTTAATCAACCCACACGGTTATCTAATTCCAGTCAAAAACAGCACATTTCTCAAACTGAATCTACTCACGGATGAACGGGCTTAGTGTGAGCCCCTGAAGGCAGCAAAGCCATCCCAGTCTCCTGTCATAAACACTGGGCAAGGACCTTTAATCATACTGCATAAAAATTCCACTTTGCGACACCACCCTAAGCTGCAGCTTTAAACCCGCTTCACCACACCCGGGATCAGCATTTGAAAAAAACTAATTTATAACCAAATCATTACACACACACACATCCAGTCCCGTCTGTGCTATGTTACTGTAGGTGGCTGCTGAAGATGGCTGTCACTAGAATATTAACCTACTGAATCTTGCTGTAGTCGCTCATTCGTAGACCTGTGCACCCAGAAGCGGCGTATTTGCACTGGCTAAATCATTCAGTACAGCGGACGTGTGCTCTTCGCATTAAGCCGAATGACATTTGAGGAAGAAAGCTCGCAGGAAACACAAATTGCGGTTACGCATTCTTTCAAATCTGTCGACCGCCTTCCCTTGGCTGGATCCTGAGAGGAAAAGCCACCTTTTCTACCATTACTCTTTTCACGATCCCGCAAATGGCATGAACGCATCCACCAGAAATACATTCGTCAATTGACCAGAAACTCTTACTTGTATGGTGGTCTCCATAAAATCATGTCTGGTGGCTCAGAATCCAGACCCCGGCAGGAATAATCCCATCCGTCATTGCTAGCCTGCCTGGCTAGCTACTGGCTACCACAGATCCGCCCACAGCTACGTTCCCTACGTAACTTCACCAAGTCAGCCAGAGCAGCCGGAGAGACGGCAGCCTCGTCCAACGTCAGGACTCTGCTATAACAGCAATAGTGAGAAAATGAGTTGTCTTCACGCGGGACATTGGTATTTGTGAGTGGCTCCCTAGCTTGACCAGACAATTAGCCGGTGTTAGCAGGGAAGAGCGTCCCAGCTAGCGTTAGCGCTAACTAGCTACAACTCATCTGGTTCCTGTTGTCTCGTAATTAACTGCCTCCAGCGTTAATTATTTAACTCGGCAGTTGACTCCAATTCATTCATGCTCATATGTCTGTCTACTCACTGGTTTGTGGACTAACAACATGGCACTTTTTTAACATGCGTCCATGTAGCAGCTGTCAGGCATTACTCCACTTTGGTTAGCCAAACAAAGGATGTGAGAGGTCTCCATGGTAACCTTTGTTACCCCCAAAAATTAGCGCGAGGTCATGACGGCGACCAGTTTGAGCACAGCGCCACACTCTGGCCATCCTTGTATAGACGCACTGAATTATTCCTCCACATTTACAGTTTACAAGGCTTATTTTAAATTCAAATATGAGAGTCTGAGTTAGACCTATGATTAAAGAGACGTCATTGCAAATACTGCAAGGCTAAAACTGGCTTTAGTGGCCCAAAGCAACTTGCATTTTCACTTGCAGGTGTAGCAGGTGACATTAACGAGGCAGTGCACACGACCACAGGCCTGGAACTGGAAAACCTTCATTGCAGCAGTCCTTAATGTTATTTGTTGCACCTGTGTGTCACAAGTCAAACTGTTCACTTTAAAACTTAATCAATTGTGACTGGGGTGGATCAGAATTCAGGTTTATTGATTACTTCACCAAATGCTTGGAAGATTACATCACAATATTATGTATAGAACCGTATAGCACTTTCATTTCTATGTATCTTACATTGAAAACTTTACAGTCTGCCTTTTTCATTCACTGTATATATATATTTATATATTCCCTAGCTGTAGGGAAGAAAAGTAGACATCCATAGTTGCGAGGGAAGGAATGCTTCTCAAAAAATATTTAAATGCACTTTAAATAATTACATACATCCTTCTTTAAAAAGGCATGGAATAGACTACAAAGGATCCAGGATGCAGAGATTTTAGTATCTCTGCAGAGTCGAGCTTTGGTTGTGCTCCGCTCCTAAATCCTTCTGTGGCTGAACTCTACTGTTGAATCTGACAACACTGATGGGCGCTCCAACCGTTCAGAGAAAGTTGGTCCGCTGGGTGGTGTTAATACAAGTCTGCAACAGATGTGCAAAAGCGTGTGGGGGAAACAAACAACCACTGTGCAACATTACAGGGCCAATCGATGGGTGAGTGGAAGATTTTCTAAGCCAGCTGTAACGCTAAAGCCAAGAGGAGCTGACTCCATGTAAGTCCTTCAATGTAAGGCTGAGTGGGTCAACACATGAAAGAATAAATGGCAGAGGGAAGCAGCCAGTCTTTCCACCAACCTTTCATTGTAAACCAGCTGTTATCCTGAAAAAAATAATCATATAACAAATAAAAGAAAAGGAGCAAAATAAATTAGTAGTAAAATCTCACTGACAGGCAAGAATGATGAAGGTGACGGGACGGCTGTGTCACACAGAGCAAAGACATCCCAAACAAAGCTGCATTGTATCTTTGATAGTGTTGTAACGATGCAGATTGTTGACAGATGCAATGGCGACAGCCTGCTACTGGATAACACACAAATAATAAGAGACAACATAAACATTAAAAGTGACAAACAAGGCTTTGGGATGGGTATTGATACATGAGGGTTCAGATATCATAACACATTTTGATTAGATCACCAAACTCACAATAAGGGTGACACTGATGGTGTCATCATTTTCAAACAGGCACAGGTGGCCAAGGAGATTTTCGCAAATAGGGCAAATATAAGGTTCACCAAATTCAGTGGTGTAGTTCAGTTGCTTTCAGCATGTAGATATACTTTTGTGTTAAGTATTTAAAAAAAAAATCAGGTACAGGGTTTGCAACAATATCAATAAATTATTTGTTTACAGTTCTTTTCTAGTCATTACAGTTTGAGATGAGTCGGATTGGGGGATGATGAATGACAACAGTCAGCAGAGAGTGCTGGTCACAGTGCTGTTCATCCCCGAGAGAGAAGAAGGGAGGAAGGACAAGGTGAAGACTTCTCTACGAGCTGGGTGCATTAGTAGAAAAGCTGAACACTTTAATGCAGAGTCCTGAACTGAGAGAAAAGCTACAGTCTTTGTCATCTTCCTCCTCAGATTGTAGCCCCCCACTGTAATCTGTTCCAGTCTCAGAAAGGGGGAAAGTCTCTTTTAATACATTGACGTCTACCGTCATCTCCAGTTTCTCCATCCGTCCCGTCCACCTGTTCCTGCGCCGACCCAATCTAGGACGCAGGAGTCCGGGCAGTGGCCCCCTCTGGAGCAGCAATGTGGAAGACGGAGCCAATGCGCAGGAAGAAACGTCTGAGGACGGCCCGCAGCTCAGGGATCAGGTCAAACTGCATCATTTCACACAGATGGGGGTAGTAGCAAGAGGCATGGGGCTTGAACTGGAAGACGAGGAGAGGATGAGAAAATGTAAATGAGCAGCAAAGGGATATATGTTTGTGTTTTAGCCCCAAAACGATGCAGGCAGTGTATCTGAACATATTTTCGTTCACAACAGACAGAGGAAGGGCGGCTGCTCTGGGATGTGTGGGCACTGCTGGGAGGACACAGAGTTCACAGCAGGGAGTTAAACTGTGTGCTGAAGCCATTTCTGTCCTCACTGATGTATGATTTCTCTGTATTTTCTGTGCTTTTCATGGCAATTTCAGTGAACTACGAAATTACATTCAAGCAAATAAACACAATTTGTAGCACAAAGACTTTCCCAAAATTCACAGCAGGCCTTGCACAACACATGGATGTCAACCAATCCACTTTTACAATACTGTTTTTTCCTTCTTTTTTTTTTTTTTGTTGATGCAGTGGTTTGTGTGGCGTTTTGGCATTTTCCTTTAAAGATGGCAGCATGACACAAACATTTCCTATTGCTTCAAGCTGCATGCTGGGTTGTTTCCTAACTCAATGCTGCTACAATTTTGGCCTAAAATGCCCTGAAAAGAAACCCTGAGTCACAGGCTGCCATGAATCATCCATGAATCATGCACTCACACTGTGTGTGAATCATAGGTAACAGCTCACAGCATACAAAGTAATAACAAAAATACAAAGTAAAAGAGAAAATACAAAAGGGTCAATGTGATGAGCACATATAGTTTTAATTCCATTCATTTTTAACTAATAAACTTTTCATGGCATGGTTGCCCCAAGCCTCTGTTTATTTTCTGATCCTCCATAATGTTTGATTATAATGTCCTCTCCTGTCCTTCTTCTGACTAATGTGTAGTTGTGAGTAAGCTGTGCACGTGTTTGTCTGCGTGTGTGTGTTCCTGCCTTGTCATCGGGCAGCCTTAGCGTCCTGGTGAGCAGCAGCATGAGCAGGCTGTTCCAAGCCTCTCTGTGGCTCTCTGAGGTCAGACTGATGAAGTAGGCCAGAGCTTCACTACACACCCTGAGAGAAACCACAAGACACAAAGAGAGGATGAAAATCACACAACACAGCTGCTAGTCAGACACTGTGTACACAGAACATGTTGGTCTCTATGATGATGATTATGATCCTGGAGTGGAAGCTGAGACTGCACATCCTGAACCTAGGTTTAAAAGTCTAACAAAGTAATCTCAAACTTCTGTTCTCTACTGGTACATATTCTTCTGCTCAGTAACCAAGCTCTTACATACCGATATACTCTACAGGCATGGTGTACAGTTCAAAAATATACATTCAGGTAAGAGCCATGTGTCAAAACACAGCTCCCTTCAAGCCGAAACAAACACCAGTGCTGCACTTTCTGCCAGTGACACAGTTGGTGCTTTATTGATTTATTGAAGGTTTAATTAATAACCAAGCAATAACATGTTGGTAATATTCTGAGGTAAATGAGATGAACACATATACATATCAGCTACCAGGTATGGCAGTATTGTATAATTTTTAGGGATGCACAATCCAACAATACCAATAACTGATAACTTCCCGCTTCTCATAAATGATGCCCATACCGATAACTGATAACATTTTTAATAGTTTAATCTTACACACCCGAGGTTAAGAAAGGCTAAGATGTAGTGAGTAAAGATGAATTTAACATTATAGCTCTGCCTCTGACTCAACCAAATGATATAACCAACATGACTACTGTAATCACAACAAAAACAAGAACTGGTATGACTCCTAAAAAATCAACATTTGTTATTGTTTCAAATCAACTTAGGGGGCAAACGGACTGAAAATGAGCAAAATCAAGGCAATGTTGGCTGATTTTAATTGGCTCTAATAATAAGTGGCCCAATAAATCAATGCTCCTATTTAGTGGCTGAATGGAAATTATCAGGACGGAAGGCTACACTTTTCTCTTTCGCTGGATGGAGGATAGTTTCAGTTTTTGTTGAGATTTTTAGTTTTTCCACGGATTTATATTTCATTTTCCTTGTTCTTTTAAAGTTTAACCAATGCCCCCCCTCCACTGCGGCTGATAATTATCCCTACCGTATTTTCTTACTATTTCAAAACCTCCAAAACCAGCAATGAATAGATCACAGTGATACATAATAAGTGTCGTGTAGCCAAAGCCAGATATACCTTACTCTTTTGTTGCCAAAAAAACAATTAAAAACACAGCAGTGGTCCTTCGATGTTGTACTTACAGCAGCAGGCGTGTCTGGATGTCAGTCCATGAGTCCTGCAGCTGAGGGTCAGAGTACATCCTGAACAAGATCCTCAGGCTGCAGGCGAGACTGCTGGTTTCCTGCTTCAGCAAGTTGGGCTTAGATTTCCCTTTAAACCCTGACAGATTGAAGAGACTTGATTACTGTTTAAAAACAAACTACAACACAGTGCTTAGTGGTTAAGAGACATAATGTGGGACTGCCACATTCATGGAACCTGTGTTACACATCACCCTCTCTCTTCCCTCCTCGTTTCCTCTCTAGTTCTCTATCAAAGCAAAAAATGCCAAAACATTTGGATGTTTGAGGCAGTGAATGCAGCACAATGCCCCTGGTTTGGGTTTGGCCTATTTCCTGCTATTTCCCTGCTGTTAATAAAGGCAAAAAATGTCCACAGCAGTACATTTGTACAAAGACAAGTTTAACTTATTGAAAAGATGTTTCCAAAAGATGGTTTCTAGTAGGGAATGGAAACTTATCATGTTCTACAAAGCAACCCTAAACACGTTAGACCTGATCAGGTCAGATTATCTTCTGTGACCTGGCTAAGAACTCACCACATACAGAAAATATCCTCTAAACAAAGATTTCCAGTATGGTCCAGGAAACAACAGTGTGTTGAGCTAAGCTTTTAAGATTGAGCTCACACTGTAAAACTAGGAGAACACATGGTGCCTTATTAGGTCGTTATTAAGACCTTCCAAGGTAATAGATATTTGACATCACATAATCTGGATACGTTTCAAAATCGTCACATACGCTGTATGGATAACTATAAGAAGTGAAGTAACTAAATACAGGACTTCCCTGTTCCATTTACCTGCCCTCCAGAGTGCCGTCCTTTGTTCATTGTTGGAATTGAAGTCCTTGGCGAAGGTGTGTGACTCCAGCAGACAGTCCAGTAGCTTGAAGAGGTGTGCAGATGTCATGTGTCTGTACATACCCTGATCTAGACCCAGCCCCCCCCCCTCAGCCTCCGACTCCTCCAGAGCGTCTCGCTGAAGGGAAGAAAGTTTCACATCATTTTAGCCTGGTGTAAAAAGATTGATTGACTTAACAGTGCCCTGCCTGATCTGACTTGATCACTGCATAATCATCTCTTCATATAATTTCAAACAGTCAGAAGCATCTTCACAAACTCAAAAGATGATCACAAATGAATTAAGGACACTGTGAAAAAAAAAATCTGACAGCAGCTGGTGTGACCCACCTGTGCAGCAGCCATGTTCTCAGCATCCTCTTTTTTGCTGGTTGCCGGGTAGAAGACTATGTTGTCGATGGTCTGGATTAGTTCGAGCTGAACCACACATTTAATCAGCAGCCCAGCAAACAGCTTCTGGTCTGAAACTCCTGTAGCACAAAAAATAAAATGAGGTATAGAGACAAAAGACGTAACGTAACAGTTTGTTTTTTTTCACCATTACTGTTTTTCAGATTTTGTGTGTGTGTGTGCACTGTGTACTCACTAGCATTGGACTTGCCCTTCCAGGTGTCGTCGCTGGACATCTGACTGTGTCCTCTCTCAGACAGAGCTCTGTCATAGCTGCTCTGGGACTGTGTGTCAAAATCAGCATCCTGAATGAAAACATCAACCACACTGAGAGTGTCAGACCTCTGATACAGTGGGAAAGAAACAGTCCTTTCACTGGCTAAACGCATGAAGCATCTGCACAGCTGCTGCTGCACATAATTCTTGTTTAGTCTGTAAGCAAATGTATTTTTTTTCTTACAAAATGTTTTCCATCAGCAGTTTCTTCATCCTGTCCAGCCGGTCGCCATGTCAACAAACTGACGTGTAAAGCAAACAAAATGGCAGACTGTGAGTCATGTGTTAAAACTTACATCCTGTCACAGCAATAAAGCATGGTGACTAAAATAAAACAGCCATAACTCTCTGTCATTAGTACTCTGTCGTATAACCAGTTAAATGTGTCTAACTGACTGGATATCAAGCAGCTGTAGGTGAACCTGAGTCCACCTGATGTGTGGACTCACGTGTGAGGGCTGGTATTTTGGAAGATCTCCAGCATACAGGAGCAGGTGATGTTCCACACCTCGGGGCTGAACTTCTCCCCGTTCAGAATCACCAGGTTCTCCAGACAGTTGGTTCCCGACCTTGCCAGCTGCTCGTTGTCTGTGGGAGAAAAAGGTAATGACTTAACAGCTGCTACGTACAAACACTCTACTTCACTGAAGCTCACGAGGTGCTGGTCAGGGACTGAGATCTACCAACAGAGCAGATTTGGATCCAAACACTGTGATGCAGGTGGACTGCTTTCATTTTCATGAGTTCACTACTCAGTATTCACTATTTCAGGGCACAGTTCAAGAGACTGCTGTGCTTAAATCCGAATACTTTTTTTTTTTTAGGATTTTCTTAGTGATAATAGGATCTTGTTGGCATGCAATGATGAAGTTATAACTCTGATGTCCCTGTGGCCCAATAAATCAATGCTCATATTTAGTGGCTGAATGGAAATTATCAGGACGGAAGGTTACACTTTTCTCTTTCGCTGGATGGAGGATAGTTTCAGTTTTAATTGAGATTTTTAGTTTTTCCATGGATTTATATTTCATTTTCCTTGTTCTTTTAAAGTTTAACCAATGCCCCCCCCCTCCACTGCACAATATTTATATAGTCCCTATATATATATATATAA
>OMNW01008434.1:32415-53469 GCA_900303245.1 Selene dorsalis
AAAAAAAATGTAAGTGTGTAAAATCTGACAAAGCATCACAGGTGTTATTTCCATGTTTTAGGAGCTTGATTTGCTTTGTGAGTGTTCTGATGTACCTGTCTGCATAATGTGAACACCCACCTTGCCTCACACACCACTGCAGCTGTGTGAAAATGTCAACCAGCAGGATCTCACTGAGTGGCTCATAAAACTGTGTGAAGACATCACAGATGGCGTACAGTGCATGGTTACACGTTGTTGTCATCCACTCAGTTTTCTGGAGGAAGGGGGAACAAGGAAGAGGTTTTTTAAAACTCATTTACTTTTTCATTCTGTATGTGAACACACTTCTCCTGGCTCTGCAAGTCACACAGGACAATGTTCTTCAAAGACTCAAGTGGCTTGTAAAAAAAAGCAACACAAACAACCCGTGCCCTCTGACCTCTGTCTGCTGCTCGGGGAGCTTCATGTTGTCAAAGATGCGGAAGACAATTCTGAAGAGGTCGTGCCACCAGTGCTTCTCGAAGGTGTGGCCATAACTCTTCATGATCTCAAACATGACCGTGAGACCTCTGTCAGAAGCAAAGACAAAACAGTTCAGACATCTAACTTGTTGCATTAAAGCTCAGTAGCCAGCAGGAAGAGAGCAGGCACAGCATGAGGGAACTGGCACAACAATGCCAGTGAGATGTTTTAACCTTGAATCTTTTAGTGAGACCATCTTTTTAAAGACTAACGTTATTGAACTCTGTTACACTTTGTGCTTGGTTAAACATTAATAATGAGGCCAAATGTTTTGCAGCAGGTCCAGTGAATAATACCTGAATGGCCAGGAGCCAGAATAGTAACTGTTGCTCGAGTGCACAGGAGATAACTAAAGGTGTAATATTAATCATTTAGGCATTAAAATACATGGACTTTGTTACAGGTGTACATTCAGGGGTGAAACATTGAAAACATGTGTGACTGTATAGACTTCAGTAAATATGTACTATTTGAATCAAACCACCAACTAGTTGAATAAATGATCAGTGTTGTTGATTAACCTATCAATAATGTTTTTTAAGTGTTTAGCCAATGAAATGTCCACTGAACTGTGAGAAATGAAAAAAACAACACATAGTTAAAGTAAAACCATTTTAAATCTTTGTCTAACCAACTAATCAAAACTCAAGAGTCATTTGGAAATGATGTAAAATCCAGAAAAGTAGCAACTCCTCACATTTAAGGACCAACAGGAAATCAGCAAGTATTTTCATTTTGCATTATAAAATCAAATGAAACAATTAACTCTTGATCAAAGTAGTAGCAAAGTTAAACTCTGTTGATGATACTAGTCAATCAGCTAATCATTTCAGATTCCCTAAGTATAAAACATAATACCTAAGGAAATAAAATATCCACTTTAATTTCATCATTTAACACTGTGTCTGCTCAGAAAACGTTTCAACCACATTTTTCATTCCACCACACTGAGCTGCTCTTTACCTGGTCCGGACGTCCAGTTTGCAGCGGTTGATGATACAAGAAAGCTCAAACAGAATAGGAAACCAGCCACGAACCCACACCCGGTCACCAGGGGCAACGTTCATGTCATCGCTGGTGTATTCCCTCAGAGCCTGTTCAGAGACACAACCAGACAGGATGTCATTACATCACAGTGCAATTTGGACAACTGTCAATGCTTTCTAACACAGTGTTGTCATAGGTCAGCTTTACCCACCTGTGGCCTTTCTGAGACGTATTTAGCACAGTGTCGGATTAGTCTGATGGCCTCCATGCTGGTGTCAGGGAAAGCTGCGTTGCACACAAACTCCGACAAGCACTTGACAGCATCTTGAAATGAATCTATAGCAGCTGCAAAGTGCTGCTGGAAAGTGTTCACTAAGGAGAGAGAGATGAAAAAAAGGACAGAGAGTTAGAAAACAAGAATGAACTAGCCGCTGATTGGATTTTCTGTTTGGTTCAATTGCTTGCAGAACCGAGAATCCGTCCCATTGTCACACACATTAATTGTTACTAGGTTTTGCCGCTAGGAAACAGCTGCAGTCATCATACTCACTGACGATGTGCCCAGTGGTCTGGAAGGCCAGCTCCACTATGGTCTCGTCATGGTCGGAGGCAGCCTGATGAAACACTGAGAAGATGTTCTTCCAACCGGAACGGATGTTGGCTGCTTGAGAGTTAACCATCTGAGCCACACACCTGATCACCATGTCTCTGATAGTGGGGGACCTGTAAACACAGAGGATAACATCAAAATCCACATGCATATAATCCTGTGACTTTGTTTCTGTAAGTGTCCATGGGCTATCTATGGGCAAAGAGAGATGTCAAACCACATCCATCAATAAAACAATATCTACCTGTTCTTCTTCATGATGTGCTCAAACGGCCGCAGGAAGTCTTTCTGGAAGCGGAAATTGGCCAATTCTCCTTTCTCCAAGAATTTCATGGAGAGTTGTCTCAGTGAGTCCACAGCAAAGATGGCTACATCCTCATTGGGGTTACAGCCCACCTGTATATAACAGAAGTAAAGATCAATTCATTATAAATCAAATTCACTCCGTTTTACTAAAAATAATCAGCATGGTATTGTGTTTGTTGATTTTTCTTTCTTTAGTAAACTACTTGTACCACAACTGATATAACTGATGTATCAGTTACTATCAAGCTCCCACTAAGCAGCATCATCACTCATATGGAGTTGATTCGGGCTCCAAATGTGCTTTTAGCTCTATTTTTGTGTAGAGCAGCTCCTGAGGAAAATATCTGACATCAAAAACACTAAATGCTCTGCTGTGCTAACTAGCTTCGTCTGTCTGCTGTCCCATGCTGGTCAGGCAGGGTACAGAGTGATTAACGCCCTCCTGCTGTTGCTAATAAAAACAACGATAAAACAGATAGGCAGGAGATAAAACTAATCCACCGTGCTGAGGGGCACTTGAACACACCTTAAAGTGTGAACGTGCAATTTCATGCCCAAAACATGTTCTACTTTGGTATATCAGAGAGAAGAGAGCAGCAGGAAGACCTACCACAGGAACCCCCTGTCCCAATGCCACACCACACCTCATTAAAACACATGAGGATGAAGTACATGATGAAAGATCTTCTTGTGATGCATTTTTAAAACCCCACTTCACTGACCTTATTGAAGTGGTCTCCTATGACCTGCCAGATTCGAGACCACTGCAGCCTGATGCGGTTCATGTTGTAGTAGGAAATTTCCACAATCTTCTGCAAGCTGAACATCCTGGGCTGGTGTGCTGAGGCCAGCTCGTCCATAGACACAGCACACAACCACCGCACAAAGTCCACTGGAGACATTTTAACAGTAACACTGTGAATGACTACTCCTACACTTTAAGATGCACAGACATAGTGACGGAGGAGTAAAGAAAGACACACTCACCAATGGCATTTCCATCTAGTCTGGTGGAGCCAGTGAAGATCCTGTGAATATAAAAAACAGCTTTAATGTTTGGAGGGAAAACAACTCTTCATTCAACATAAAACACACAATTATAGATGATGCATTAATTACTCGATTATTGTTCTGAGTCTGGTCTGTCTCACCTGTCCACAGCTACTACTACACTCTGAGAGCTGGTCTCTCCCACTGACTCCTGGATGTGAGCCATCTGTCTCTTGTCCTGACTTCCCACCAGGTTACCTGCAACACCGAAACACATGTTTACAGTCACACACACACCAAATTTATCTGGTATTTAAAAGCACACTGAACCCTTTGATATAAATATATTGATATGTCAGAGAGACCATTGTCATTGTTTCTGAGAGCAGCTTCTTTACAGCTAAAAGTCTACGTGTCGTACCCAGCCCCAGGGGCATGAACTCCTCTGTGCCCGAAGGCAAACCCTTGATGTTGGCATCCTTGTCCCGAACAACCCCTGAGATGTAGCGCGTCTTTACCCCCGTGCCGATCAACTGGGCAAGCTCCAGCTGACTGATGCACCTCAGAATCTACAACACATACAGAAAACTGTTTATATGACGAACATCCTATTAACTGTGATCATAAATTAGCACTTTTATCATCAAGCTCTGATCAGTCAATTCTTTATTTAATTAAATTCCCTAAGATTATTTTATTCCACAGTAAAACAAGTTTAGGAATGTATCACCCTTAGGATCATCTCTGTTCACTATATGGCCAGTTGGGATTGATTAACAATTGATAGTACTCTTTTTCCAGACAATTCAAAATAAAACGTGAACACAGCGTTTAAGCATTTACTTCCTACCATTTGTGAGGTGGGACAGTTTTTTTTTCACCTTCTCCCATTTTAAGATAAACAAACATTTACAAGCGCATGTAATTTAAGCTCTATCCAAAATGTTTGAGGTTCAATAAAACTTTGTTTTCACCTCGTGCCAGGAGTTGCCCAGGTAGTTTCCATCTGTGTGGGCAACAGTGATCAGGGTCTTGATGGTGTCGATGTTCTTCTGCTTCATCTCTGTGATGCTGGAACTGGCCGTCAGCAGGGTGAACCTTGCCAAGGCCTGCACATATGCATCTCTCTCCAACTACAGACACAAAGGCCAGATGCAAAACGATCTGAACACTGATTCGATTTAACAAGTACACATTAAAGTGTTTACTTTTACTTAGAACTACAGTGTAACACAGGGAGTGCTGTGTGAAACTATCTGGCTTATTACTGCGATAAACGTCAGCAGACCTGCATGCTGAAGATGCAGGCGATCCTGATGGCACATCGAATGCCCTCCAGACACAGTGAGGCCACCTCTGGGTCATCACAGTCCTGCAGTCCCACGCTGAACGCTGCCAGCAAGGGAGTCCATGCCAGCTGGAAGAGACATACATTGGAAGTGCTGCCCTTGACTCTGCTTCAGGTTTTCTGAAAATGAAGAGTTAAAGTTTCTCTGACACCAAACCTTGAACATGGGCCTGACGTGCTCCAGGTGTGTTGCGCTGAAGAACGGGGCCTGAGCGTGGCTCACGGCCTCCATTAGAGCTTTAGCCGTCTTTGCCATCTGCTCCATTTCCATGTTGTACAGCAGGCGCCGCTGCTTCTCACTGGCAACACCTGGAGGGAAGACATGATGGTGTTTTTCAGCAAATAGTGAATAGTGTCAGAAACACTCTTCGTTGTAATTCTGTCAAATGTAAGCTCTCACTCTGCTTGGTGGACTTGGGGGTGATTGAAAACTCCTTGCTCTCCTTCATGGCGATCTTCTTGCCTGCAATCTCGTCATATATAGAAGACAGATACTCTTCAGGCAGATCCTTGCTGTCGTTAATACCACGGTTCATCTTGATGTACTGCTCCTTTGTCATCTTGTTCTTCACCTACATATATAAAAAAAAAAATTAGAGTTGGTGATTCATAAAAAGAGGTGGGAGATTGTGATGCTGGGGAAACATTTCCCATTCAAGCAATCCATATTCAAGCATTGCATGTGTGAATTCTGAAAAACACACAAGCTTGTGTGGCATCAGTGGGTGTCATATTGTTTAGGACTGGACATGTTGAGCCATTAAAAGGCAGGAAAATACAAAATGAGGATCAGTAGGAGTGTATAGTGTAATATCGCTCCCTGCTGCCTGATGCCCTGTTCCCATCTTCCTCTTTGTTCTTCTCTCTCGTTGTCTAAAGTCTTCCTGTGTGTCACATTGTGAAATATTTCACACATGCTCTTCTCAGACTTTAAATTTCGGACGCAGTTTCCTCTGTCACAGTCGTGTGTCAGCATGGATAAATCAGGTGCAGCAGCTATTAGTGAGAAGCAGTGTGGAGACAGATACAGGCCTGTGCAGCCACTGAGGCAATTTGGAAGAAGATTCTGATTTTGCAATCAAAGGTCATCAGACAGGAGTTGTGGTGCTCTGACACAGTAAGCTCCTGAGAACCTCAGGCTACGTGCAGGCTGATCAGGGCCAATTAATTCAAAAATATAGTTCAGGGCCATTAAGTGCTTTAAAAGCCATAAGAGGAATGTTAACAGATAAACCTGTGATGTGACTCCGGTGCCTGAATAAGGTTTGCAAATGCTTAATAAGTATTCCACAGACATGAGACATAGCTGCCTCCTCCATTATACAATGGCCTACATATGATGATGTGGTAATGATGGTGACAGGACATAAAACAACCCACAGTTCTTACCTGTGGGCTGTGCAGGTCTGTGGTGAGCATAATGATGGAGTAGGCCAGCACGTAGGCAGTGTCTGCGCTGGCAAACAGAGTCTGTCTGCAGAAGAAGATGCATATCAGAACAGCAGTTAGAAAATGAGGTGGTTTGTTGTTGAGAGGTATTAATAAACCTCTGTATGTCCACATATATTTTTCACCTATAAAAGTGGAGCCTTACCCCTGGTTACACTCCAGGTATCGAGCAGCAAACTTCTCCATCAGCCTGTCGATCTTCTGAGCCTCTCCAGGCAGCCTGAAGCCTTCCAGAAATGCTCTGAGCGCAGAGACAAAGTCCCGCCCACAGAAGTCCAGCTGGTCCACATAACAGTACATCACCTCTTTGTTGAACTTGATGTTCTCTCCCAGAAACTCTCCCACCTGGGTCTGTGGGTGCACAGGACAAGCGGTTGGAAGATTACTAACCTGAATTACTTTTTTTACTGTCTGAGAGCACAGTGTGATGTAATTAGACCCTCACCGTGTCCAGTCTGTCCTCCTGGTGTAAGAACTGTGCGATGTCCTCAGCTGTGGCGCCCAGCATGCCCTGGTCCTGTAGGTACTGGATGCCCCGCTTCGGTTTCTTGTTAAAGCTATAGAAAGAGCAGAGAGAAAGATCCATGCTCAGTTTCTCTAAAACAATAAATGCCGTAAAAGTGCAAATCTTCCACACTGAGGGACTGTTCTGTCAATAAATCCTGATCCTAGCTAATCCTGATGTGAATCCCAACCAGGCAGACAAAGACAGAGGGGCTCACAGTTCGATGCCGTGCTCAATGATGTCCTTCTGCTGTTTGATGACCTCGTACTGCTCCGGGTGGTCCGCCTGAGAAACTGGGACACTGGAGGAGACAGTGGAGTCCAGCGAGCTGATGCTGTCCCTACGACCCACCAGCTGCTCTGGGAGCTTCAACTCTCCTCCCTCGCTGTCAGACGGATGCTCCTGGCCTGCAAACAGAGCACACACATGCACCATGATTACATGTTTAGACATTCACATCCTCCTGTGTGTTGCACATATTTACTGTCCACTTCGCACTTACCCAGGTTGGCTTGAAGGTTTGGATTGACGTACATGTCCTTGCTCCACTCCACCATACATTTGAGGATAGAAACCAGACACTCTAAACCTTTTTTACGTAAACTCAGCTCCTGCGGAAATCATAGATGCGCACAAATTCATTCACAGTCACACACAGAAGGGTCCTGTCTCAACAATGACCATATTACAAGTAGGTAATGTGGTCAGTGGTCAGCTTATGAGGCTACACTCATAATACTGTCTACTGTTTTTGTTTTGAAATGCAACTTTTTTTGTTATGTTTCTCCTCCTGTCCACAGGACTCCTGACTTTTAGAGCAATGAAAACAGACTTTTAGAAACAATGTCAGCTGCATTTCAGGTTGAAAACTCTGGAGGTATGTTGTTATCTGGTCAGCTGGCAGCTGCCTTTGGCATTTTTCATTTGTTATATTTTTTTTGCAACTAATCAGCTTCCAGTTCGCACCAGCTTGAGCATGCCCAGTGTTCGTGATTGCTCAGGTATGTGTGTTCTCAGATGTAATGGTCTGGACTCAGATCTTTTGATTTGGAGATAAAGCACTTGT
Organism: Selene dorsalis; assembly: GCA_900303245.1. Lineage (NCBI taxonomy): Eukaryota > Metazoa > Chordata > Actinopteri > Carangiformes > Carangidae > Selene > Selene dorsalis. The sequence goes on from OMNW01008434.1 coordinate 40,181, forward strand.
CTGGACAGGGATCACTTGTGTTTGAAAATGCTGTTTTAAAATGAAAACTTTTTCACTTTGATGCAATTTAAAACTTATGCTGCTGTGTTGTTTATCCTCAAAATAAGCATCACTTTGAGGCTGCATCCTGTATAATGAGTGTTTACCTGCAGAGGGGTCATTCCCAGCTCCTGACCACTCCTGCCCTGAGCGATCTTAGACAGGTCGTTGACGAGCCGCTCAAAGATGTTTGCAGCATTCAAATCACAGTCGTAGTTCACATAGATGTCGACCACGCACTGAGCATCTGAGGGCAGAGGAAGGTGGACAATTTTAGATGATGCTGGGTAAATAAATTCTTTTAGACACAACAGGATGGATGACCAAGTTTTAAAGTAAGTAAACAAGTGTTAAACAGGAGTCCCACTGTCTTTTTATTCTGTGCTTCTTCATTGTCAAACATCATAAAGCAAGCAGAGGACGCCAAATATTGTGCAAGTACTTGTCTCTGTGAATAAACTGTCATGTCTGAATCAAGCTGCAAGAGTAATGTTAAAGTAGCTGGTGTCTCTGTAACAAGAAACCATCACAATAACAGAGACATGTATTCCATGTCTGACAAGAGGTTTAGTGTGATTTCTAGGTTTTATTTTTACTTATCATTTATTTCTTGGTTTAGTTCTTGCGGGAAACTCATGTGAGTGGATTGATACCTGCACAGATACGTGTTAGCGTTTGGATAACCATCCACTTGTGCTCGAAGGAGCTGGTTGACGTCTCCAGGATGGTCAGAAAAATCTCCCGAAAAAACACCTGAGTCAAGGTAAACAAAAGAAGATAACTGTTAGAGGTAAGTGTGACATGTAAACCCATTGAGCTCTTCCAGTCTAAATGTTCAGGTTTTTAAAATACTACTCAGGCGACACTGATCTGTAACGTCCGAGTTCTATACCTCAATCTGCATCTTCAGGTGGACCTTGAAGTGGGAGAGCAGGGTGAGGAAGATGGCCAGAGAGAGCTCAAACACCTCAGGCACTGAGGAGACGCCGTTTTTCGACAGCGCCACACACAAATACTGTTTGATGGCATTGACGAACATTTCATGGGTGCGAAAGACTGGGCCTGCGCCCTGCAGCACGGACAGCAGCAACTGCAGGGAGACGATCTTGGACCGCAACTCATGGGACCTGCAGAGGAGAGCAGTTATGAGTAGTAGTTATACAGCCTCAAGTGTGAATATAAAGCATCCCACAAATACATTAAAGAAGCCTGTATGGCAGCATGCTCAGTGGGAACTAATCTGCTTTCATGCCCTTTCTATGAATGGTATTCCACAGTCTACTGTGAGTTGAGGAGAGCAAACAATACTTGGGTATATTAGTGTCTCAGCGTGGTATCTAGGACAGACTGAATTCTCTGTGAGCCTGATCCTTAGCTCAGTTTACTCTGGCCTATTCACTCTGGCTGGCCGATAGTCTAATGTTACAGTAACCAGAGATGACAGGGGCACATTAGGATGGACAAATTAACCTGCGGAGACTGAAATGAAGCAGTGTGCATGAGCCGAAGGGAGCAGTATTTATTTTGCCAAACTAAAAAAAGCATCTAAGCAGGTGTGTTGATGATTTAGGATTTATATTGTCTGTGATGTAAAAAAAAAACAGTATGACTTGGCTTGACACAGAAATTAGCAGGTTATTTAAGTGTCAGGTCAGGCACTCACTTTGGGTCTGGAGGCCCATCAGCAAGGGGCTTCATGGAGAGTTTGCACAGTGAGCGAAACACCAGGAAAGCGTCTTTCTGCAGGATGTGAGAGAAGCGAGCGGCGTTGTGGGGTCCCTGCAGGGCCTCAGCATCCTGAGACACAAGACAAAAGTCAGTTTCACCTTAGACAACACATCTGACCACAAGACCTGTGAAGTGCCAAGCCTGAAGGTGTCTCTGTGTCAGGACACCTCCATACTGATGGACGCTTGATGTGTCCTGTGGGTCTTTGTCTGTGTAGCTCGATAATCATGACAGCATAATAAACACACCCCATTTAAATGTTTCTCATTTAACCTCATTTATCAAAGTGTGACAGCAGAAATGCTTCTCATAGCTTTTTCATCATCATCAGCGTTGGCAATCACAATTCTTCAACTTCAGCCTTGGCTATGGTGGCCCAGAGAGCTCTATGAGGCCTAAAACGTTGTGGAAAAGAAGTTGAGTGATGGCAAGGTTGCTAGGTGACAAGAGCCACACTCTACGACACAACAGTAACGGTAGGCAGAGATAGTGAGGTACAGTGAATCCTCCTTGACCTAACCTGAGGTCAACTGGCAGATCTTTCTGTTGTCAGCACGCTATTCACTTGAAGTGGTTAGAAACACTGCTCACCAGCATATCTGTAGAAGAAACAGAAGAGCGGTCCTCGATGATGCCGTTCATCTGCTGGCCCTCTGTACTGACTCTGGGGGGAGCCACCTCTGTCTGCTCAGTGGCAGGATGGGCTGGATGCTCCTCTGCTGCAGGAGAGGCCATGATGGACATTTTCAGGTCAGAACCACAGAAGAAAAATATTGCTCTTCACAAGTGTAGTGCCATCTGGCAGAAGCAGAGAAGCTAACATAGACAAGTCCTGACCTGTTCCACTGTGAGGCTCTGTCTGCTGCTGCTCCGCCACCTCGCCTTCACTTGTCACCGACTCTTCTGGATTTGGATTCCTCCCTGGTTTGTCCCCCTCCTCAGCGGGTTGTGATGCAGAAGGAGGCATCTCTACGCCCTCATCTTCAAAAACTGAGAATGAGTAAAAACATTTTGGAAAAATGTCAAAGAAGAACTGGGGAAAATTTTGGCAATGGACCTTCCTATGGACTCTTTGTTATTTTTATTAGATGACACAGAACAATGTTATATATTACATGTTTTGTTGATGATTGCAAGAAAAAGTATTACCATTAATTGGATGAAGCCTGACCATCCTATGATTGCTCAAAGTACCTATTTTTATGAGAAGGTGGACCCCAGTTGCTCACTATCTCGCTTAGGACTCTTATGCATTTACACTCTTCATTCATTTACTGTTTATATTGTTTTAAATATCCATTTTTTTTAGTTACAGAGCTAGATAAGGTGTATAAGCTCTGCCTTTTACAGTGCTATTTCTGTGTGACAGATGAGACCCGATCTCAAAATGAGTGTATGTATTCCTTTGTGATGTTAATTGCCTGTCAATGTGGATTAAAGGCAATATAGTTAAAAAAAAGTAAAAATAAACTGAGTATGAGGAGTGATGAAGATTCAGACTTTCTGTGTAGAATAAGAAGCCAAACAAATCCAAAGAACTGGACTTCAGACTGAAGGTTTGAACATACCACTTGACGGTGTAACTGGCTCTGTTCCTCCATTAACTGGAGCGTTGTCGGTCTCAGGTTCTCCATTGATTGACGGGGTGTCTGGTGCTTGCTCCTGGTCAAGGTCAGGGGCTGGTGGTGGGGGTGTGGAGCTGGTGTTGGTATTTGTGTTGGTGAGGTCTGGTGTACTGGCTGCCGGGGACGGGGAGCTCTGGGGATCTGGGGTGGGTGTCCGGTCAGACCAGGGGGAGCCGGACCTGCGATTGCCGGGGACTGGAGACGGGTTCTGCTGGGGGAGTCGCAGCCGCTCCTTCTCCTGCTCCTGAGCCTCCAGAGCCTGTGAACGCAGGACATTTGAAAAGAGGAGAAGCCATGTAGACAATCTGTATTACACAAAGGAATTTAACTATTTGACTCTCACAGATCAGGTAGAATCTAATAAAATTACCTCCTAGCACAAACTATTCATATCTTAAATTCAGAGGCGACTGCTTTTGTTGCTGTGGTTGTGGTTACTGGGCTGGATTCACAAAAACAAATAATGTAGCTGGATTCATATCACTTTTGCTGTACTTCAGCAGACATGTAAACCTAGTGCTTGATGTTATTTAATGTTCATTGCTAACTAACGGGAGAGTCATGTGTTCGCATTCAATTTATCCGTTTGTTAAAGTTGGCTGGCCAAGTGGGTCTACCACTGTGGGTTGAAAATGAATCTTGTATGTTGTGGAATTAGTCATAATGTGCTGTGGTTGTTGCTGAAATTGCATCATAATGACAGATGGCTTTTGGCTGTGAGTCTGCACCTTTACATCTGATATTAAATAATTAGCACAGGCTAATTACTGTGACTGGCTGCTGCCTAAGGCAAGGTGTTTACTATATGTGTCGTCAATCACATGCAGAGTTTGTGGAAACGTTACATACTGTGGAACTGTCTGGCTTTACAATATTTTCTTGGCAAACATTACTATCATAGGTGTTGTAAAGAGCCAGGCTGTGACATTCACACACGCTGCAGAAAGCATCTAGTCCTGCTCACAGCTTTGCCATCCCTCTCATGTTGTTGCCTTTGTGCAGCCCAAAAAAATCTCTTTTCAAGTACAGTGCTTGACAGGAAATGTATTTTTTGACATCAGTTGTATCAAATCTTATTTCCCTGCAGCACATACATGAGGAAGCAGTAATAAAAACATTAAGCAGCAGTATGGATTGATGTAACGCAGCAGAAAGTAAGAGGTTACACTAACAGCCTGGTTTTCCATGCGTGTGAAGATGACATTGAGCATCTGTGTGAGTGTGGCCTTGGCTGTGGTCTGGTTGATGAGGTTGCGGCTGGCCAGGTAGATGTTATAGCAGGTCCTGACGGTGAGCAGCACTGTGCCCTCGTGGATCTCTATGTGCGGGGAGGTCACTGCAGTGAGCAGCGCCTGGACGGAGAGAAAAGGGAAGTCCAGAGTTATCACACAGGATGTTCTTGTGAGGAAGACGCAGCCACTGCACCTGCTGAATCACCACTTGACTTCCCTACTTGTGGAGCATGAAGAAGCCGCAGACTTCATGTGCTTCTTATACTCTGCTACTGTGTCTTTGGTGCACAGCTCAACTCTGTTTCCATTTTAATGTTGGTGAAAAAGGATGATTAGCACTTTCAAACAAAAGCAGACAAAGTTATTACAATAATGCCTGCAAGGCAAACTCATTTAAATATTATGCTGTGTTCAAGACCAGTTCAGTGTAAATTGACTGCACTGACATTCACATGTCCTTCAGTGGCGAATGTAAACCAGACTGATGTTTATAATCTGTCCTATAAATCTTCTGTCAACATTGATAATGTTGAGTTTCCTACAGGTAAGACTTTGCCCTTTACAATCAACCAGGATGTGTATTTCATTAACTTTGAGGAAACACACAGCAGCTGTGAACCATAACCACCAAACACAAAGAGGCTTGTTCAGCCCATTTCTAAATGTGCAAGAGAAGTTCTTCTAAAACATGAAAACAGAGGTGTGAAACTAACTCGAAGCTTTTCTAGATTCAGCAAGATACGTGAAGGACGTCATCATTCATTTGTTGAATGAGTCAGGCCACAGTCACAGAACTGGTGGTTAGTAAGCAAAGGAGGCTTTGCAACAGGAGAGGTAGAATATTAAAAGGCCAATTCAAGTGGCTTATAATGTGATCTACCGTAGTTTTATTGATATATTCAGTATGATACGTTTTTGAAACTCCTCACTTGAGAATAGATATAACACTCATTTCCTCCAAGACTGTGAACCGTGACTGAAACCTCTTAGGTACAGAGAATGTCCCAGTCAGAGCAAATCCCACCGTCCAACCTCACACACTTTGAGACATGTTTTTGGTCAGTCCGTGAGGTCTTCAGGCTGCCCCACTGTGAAAATCCTCAAGTGCATGAAAACTCTTTCACAGACATTTTTGGCCCTCAATGCACATTTTCAGAAAATCCCGATTTCTGCTGAGTTTACCCAAGGAATGATCCACAGTTCATAGTGTTGTGATATTAAACACAAGGGATAAAGTGGTTACCAGGGATGCTCAGAATTATTAAAAGAAGTTAAACAATCCCCATAAAACAGAATAAGCTAGTATAGGGATTTGGAAATAGTTAATAAATGAGCATGCAAGGAACAAAAATGAATTTTACAAGTTGATACGATGACTGGTGATCTAGAACTATAGCCATTTGTCCTATGATAACTTGATGATAAATTCTGAATGAACACAACATGCTCTCCAATCCCTCTTCACATTTTCATCAATTAAGTCTGTGAGGGATGAGGGCTAGGGCTTCAGGGAGGACATTGGGATGGAGCCTTGGACCCAACTAGGCCTCAAATAAACAACAGCACTGACAGCTGGAGGATGTGACGGCTGCCAGATGTACAGAGTGCTGCTGGGCTTACCTTGATGATCTGTAGCTGCACCCCCTCATCAGTCTGGGGGCCCTGGAAGCAGTTGCAGATGGTTTCCACCAGCCGGTCGATCAGCCTTTTTCCTGGGGTTCTGCTGTCCGGGGCATTGCCTGTGATGTGGCCGTATGCAATCAGTTTCTACCACAGAGAGACAGAGCAAAGGTGAGGGCAGGAGAGGCAGGCTTCACTGCACATGTTTGATTCTGTGTGTTTTACAGTGTGGGTTCAGAGTTAATTCAAGCAGCATTTTGTTCTTAAAACAAGACTTTAAAAAAATCAAAAGACACAGAGCCTCACTTTTCATCTTTAGTACAGTTTAAGCCCTCAAACCACTACATTTCCCATAATGCAACTTAGGGGAAATAACTGCATTATGCGTTAGCGTGGTCTTGTGAAATGTCCAAGTCATAAAACTTCCTGCCACCAGTTTGTGACACAGACTTAATTACAAATTATGCTCTTCACACCTAAACAAAAATAACCCAGATGACATCATCAGGGCAAAGCTCCTATCAGAGCCACAAAACACATGATAACGTGACAATAAATTAAAGAGGTAATAGCAACATAATTAAAATAAATCAACCAGAAAGAAAAAAATCTGACTTTATATACCAGCTTAAAGACAAGGCAGGATTTGAGTGAGTAGTTCACCTAAAATAAACCATGATTAAGACATTTAGGGACTACAAATTGTAGCAGTGAGACAACTGAAATGAGGCAAATAAGCATTCAAAAATAAAATACTGAAAATGAAGTGCAGTTTGTTTGTGTGTGCTCGTTCATGATTCAATTTTCTTTCCATCAGCACCAGACTGAATCTCTTGTGAGTGACCACTGAGTGTAATTGCTAACACTAGCTACTAAGAATTTGAAGTATACAGTATGTTTGTGTGTGTGTGTGGAATGTAACTTTATTGTTCACGGAGCATATCTGACATCTAAAGCAGGTATAGCAAGATTTCAAAGCCTCACCCTGTTCACATCCAGGTGGATAATACAATCAGAAATAACTTTGCTGCGACAAAGTCACACAGTCACAAAGAAAACAAAACTATTGAGAGTAATTAACTGAAAGCATGTGGATAGGCCAGTGTGTATGTGTGTGTGTGTGTGTGGTCTTGAATATTAACCTGCAGACAGTCCAAAGAGGTGCTAACTATCCGGGGGGATTTTGACTGACAGGCCAGCTCGAAGGGCAGCACATACTTGTCCGCCTCGATGTAGTTGGCTCTGGGTGGGACCACTGTTCCATCCCTGCAGGGTTGAGAGCAAACAGCTGAGTGAAGGGAAAAAGTTAGATTGAAACTTAATGGCAACTCTAATGGAGGATGTTAATAAATCAAGTGCTGTGTGAAACATCTTCATTGTCATGATGCTGGATTTTACAGAGCACTAAAGAAAAGCATCATGACATGTTGTTCAGTTGCCAGCCCACCTCTAGCAGCAGACACATTACCTGTAGCTCGTTTGAACTGCTGCTGATATTCTCCAAAGTAGCAGCTATAAAAGCAGCAAATCACCTTAGTCGCAAATCACAGTTAGCAGCTGGAGTTTACTGCAGACTGCTTCAGGGCACATCTTACCTCTGCTTCGTCACAAGAGATGAGGGAAAAAACCTTGAATCTACTGCTATGCATTCGTTCATTCAAAAGAGTGTGTGTGCATAATAGTACTTACTTTTGTTTCTCAAGCTCGGCCTTGATTTCATCTATGAAGAGAGACACGGGATATTAAATGTCAGTGTAGTTTGAACTTTGACCCTTGCAGCTCACAGCAGTATGACACAATTTGACACTAAATGGGTGGGTTACAGGGTTAATCAGAAAACTGACAACAGTAAGATGTGTTTGGGTTTTTTTTTTTTAGTCTAACTCTCTTATTCTATACGGAGCAGGATTTAACCTGTGCTTTCTCATCAAATCAGATCAGATCTCCTCCACCTCCCCCCATCTGCTACGCTATCTAAACTGTTCTCCTATATGAATTCGCCTTTCTTTACAACTTTTCATCCTACAACGATCTGTCGGGAGCTTTCACACACACACACACACACACTTCCTAGCTACCTGGTATAGCAGCTCGGCTACACAGTGAGTAATGGTGTGCTGGCCAGATCTGACCAACAAAATCAATCAGAATAACACAATATGGTAGTGAACACTACTACAGTCAACTTTCCTGAACTCCCCATGTTACATGGCAACAGAGGAAATCAGCTATTCACAGACATGTCCTAATCACAGTTATAATGATGATGGATTTTAAGTAACCATCAGGAATAGGTGTACAGACATACAGACATTTAATGTTAGAAATATATAACATATATTATATAATATAAGTTGTTTCTCCGTGTTGTGTGAATCAGCACTGGGCCTTAATATAGAAAGGCATTCAGTGTAAAAACTTGTTCTGCTGTGTGCCTAATTAATCACGAAAAGCCTGCAAACCATAGCATAACAACTTTCTACCACACATTTCTAGCAGTGGGGGAAATGAGATATCGGAGAAGCTTGCATACAGTTTACCGCTATACCAGACAGTGTGACAATGAGATAACCACTAAGTAATCCACATTAGCAGGGTGAGGAGTGCAAAAGGAGCAACATGAATAATGAGAGAGTGTCACTGGCAAACACGGACAGGGAGCAGACCAGCAGCTCAAACACACTAACCTGTTTGCCCGCCTCTAAGCGGGAGTTATTTCTTTGCAGTCAGTCTTGTGGTTCAACAGTTTAACTGTTTAATTAACTCAATAACAAAGCAAACACAACCTCTTGTTTGCCAATCTTTCAATTACCTGCATCATGAGTGAGACAGAGGGACTTCTTCACCCCCAGTCATCACCTGAGGCAAACATCACCCCAACTCAAGCCATTAATTCAACCTGATCCGGTGTTACATATACAGCAGAGAAAGAATACAGGACACTGACAGCTGTCTTTACAGCTACAGCATCACATGGAGGTGGCTGCACACACATGGGCAGGGCAGTTTGAGCTGAAATATAAACAGCAATACCACAATGGAGAGACTGGTGTATGTGTACGTGTAAGTGTGTATGCGTACGTGTAAGTGTGTGTGTGTGTGTGTGTGTGTGTGTGTGTGTGTGTCTGTGTGTACGTGCACGAGTGCAGAGCAGGACCTGGCTGTCTGGCTGGGTGACAGTGCTACGTACAACACAGGGATTGGTCTGTTTAGCCAGCTAACCTAGCCCTAACTAACTGGCTAGCTAACGACAGCTACCTAATTAGCGTGTGTAGCCGCCGACGTCGGTGGCAGTGATGTTGTTGTGCTGTCGGCAGGGTGTTAACGTTTCCAAATTAACATTACAGCGTGAGTGATGTCCACACAACACTAAACCAACACTACCTGTGAGCGTCAACGGTAAACTCAACAGACGATGGAGGCCATTCAGATGCTAACGCTATCGTTAGCTAACTAGCTAGCTCTGTCCCGTGTCTCTTGGTAAACCAGACACGACCTAAATGTTTCAGTTGAACCCACGTAAAAACACGGGCTCGGCAGAACAGCGGCCAAAACAAACCCACATACCGAGCGCCACCTGACAGGCTTTGCGCAGCTGGCTGTGCTGGCTCCTCTTCACCTCCTTATCCGACAGGATTTTCTCCAGCGCCCTGGACAGAAACATGCTCTTGGTTTTACTGTTTTCTGCCTTCGACTGCGAGTAGTGGTGCTGCTGCTGCTGCTGTTGCTGCTGCGGTGGCGGCTGTTGTTGTTGCTGCATCTCTCTGTGTTGTTATGGCTCCTCTCTCAGGCCGTCATCTTCGGCCTGGCCCTGCGAGCGAGCAGGTGACGAGGAAAAGCTAACGAGAGCCAGGCTATCGCTGTCAGTCCGGTACAGTTGCTATCTCAGCTCAGCGCCGCCATGCTGGTTTCACGTCACGTCACGTGATTCTCAGCTGTCTAGTAGGTTTTGACTCCGGCACCCAGAGGAGCAGGTAACCTCCGGGACGGGGTCATACACACACGAACACCTCACCGGGCGACGTTGTACAACATGTCCAGTTAAACGACTCTGACAGGAGCTTTGGACTTTTACACTGTAGCAACGTTGCACTAGTTGAGAAACAGTTTGCCGTTTGAACCTTTGGAGCAAAACAAGCGCTCCTTGTTTCTATAATGTCCTGCAGGTGGCGCTAAAGAACCACAATGAACAACTGTACTACAATCGTGCTCCTCAAACCTTTCATATCACAATTAGACCACAAGACTGATAAGATGTTTGCTTTTAATAATAATATTAATGTATTTTATGTTTTTCTTGTGGCCTCTGGCGCAATGCATCAAATTGCAACATAAATGTTTAATATTATACATGGTGTCTAAAAAAACTAAAGATATAGATAGAAGAAGTGGCTGGAATAGTCTGGAAGAACTAACCATTTTGAAATCACTACTGGATAATAATAATCATAATAATAATAATAATGATAATAATAATAGTAACGAGTGTAATGAGTGTCTGACCCTCTGTCCCAGGATCTGGTTGATGGTGGCGCTCTCCTTCACTTTACACTGAGACACCACCTTGGGTCTCTCCTCCCTCATGTACAGCATGAAGGCGTTCAGTGGCTTCTTGATGTGCGGCTTCTTCTCCTCCTCCTTCTCCTGCTGAGGGTCCATCATCGACTTCCTGTGACACACACACACACAGATTAGAGGTCATGTGACCTGCTGTGAAGTGTAGTGTATTATGGTGAAGTGTAGTGCAATTGAGTGTAGTATAGTGTAGTGGTGTGTAGTGTATCCTGGTATAGTGGAGTATAGTGGAGTATAGTGGAGTATAGTGGAGTGGAGTATAGTATAGTATAGTATAATGGAGTATAGTATAGTATAGTGTACTATACTATACTAGACTATACTCCACTATACTATACTATACTATACTATACTATACTATACTCCATTATACTATACTATACTGTAGTATAGTGGAGTATAGTGTACTATACTCCACTATACTATACTCCATTATACTATACTCCACTATACTAGACTATACTATACTATACTTTACTACAGTATAGTGGAGTATAGCATATCGTTGTGTAGTGTGGTGTTGGTTTTAACCCCGGCTGGTTGTTGTTGCTGCTGCTGCTGCTGCAGCCCGGCTCCTGCTTCACCGTGGGGACGATGGCTGGATGAGGGATGGAGGACTGGGGGGTCGGCACCAGACGAGGGGAGAAGCTGCTGGACACCAGACTGACAACACACACACACACACACACACACACACACACACGCATGTTAATGCAACGCCACAGGCCATGAACTCGTCACAATAAAACTTTTGCACTAAACCTTCAAAATAAAATACATGAAGTACAAACGATTTACAGTTGAAAATAAACTGATCCATGACATCACTTTGACCTTTGACCCCAGAAATCTAATCAGTTCTTCTTACAGTTATAGTGAACTGAAGTTTGTGTCAAACTCGAAGAAGTTTTGTTAAAATATCAGTGAGACGATGTCACTGTCACAACACACACACTCACCTGGACAAAGCAGCAGGTGAGAAGCCTCCAGCGAGGGGGTACATGGTCTGACTGGGCCTGAAGAAACAGAAACACACTCAGAGTCACATCCTGAGTCACCTCAATGTTACTGTGTGTGTGTGTGTGTGTGTGTGTGTGTGTTGTACTCACAACCATCCGAGGGGGTGCGGGATCTGAGCCATCCCTCCAGGTGAGACCGGGTAACAGGCAGCGTGAGGCGTCCTCGACATCCCTGCTCCACACAGCAGCACAGGTGAGTCACACAGGTACCAGGACGTATTCACAGTGTGTGTGAGAGTGTGTGTGTGTGTGTGTATGTCTTACCTGTGTCAGGAGAGAAGCCAGGTGAGGCTCTCTGAGGGGAGAAGGCCTCTGGGCTGTAGGAGAGCAGCGGGTGGAGGTGGGTCATGTGGGGGTGCACACTGTTGGACTGCACACACACACACACACACACACACACAGAGAGGACAGGTGGTGAGTGGAGCTGCTGCAGTACCTCCTCTGTCCACCAGGTGTCAGGATTCACTAACTCAACATGAGACTTTCGGACTTTGATAGAGCTCACTTCCTGTTTCTCAGTCCGACTGGATGGAAGCCCAGCAGGGACAAAAAGGAAGAAGAACCAGAAGAACTTTCTTGGAACTTGTGATTGTTTTGCAGTCTGTGTGTGTGTGTGTGTGTGTTACCAAGTGTGTGGGAGTAGCAGAGTCTCTCATCGCTGATCTTCCAGGGACGTCGAGCAGAGGCCACTGGAACGGTAGATACTGGAGAGAGAGAGAGAGAGAGAGAGGAGAAACTGGATCAGAACCAACAGCTTCCAGACGTTAGACCGAGCCGAACCACTGACTCATCTGATTCACGGGAATCAGACATCGACGAGGACTGAACTGAACTGAACTCTGGCGTTGTGTTAACAAGACGTTCGTTAATGATAGATAAAGAGCTGCAGAGCACAAACCGATTCTTCCCGACTGCACCTGAACTAATCACCTGTCAAACAAACGCTGACCTCAGATCAGTCACATCACAGCCTGCTCCAAAACCTGAAGCATCTACTGCTGCAGGAGGAGGAGTAGTGTGTAGGGTCGACCTCTATTATAGAAAATAATCACCTGGCGCACGCACACACACACACACACACACACGCACACACACACACGCACGCACAGCTACATGTCATCAACACACTCTGAGGACGTGGAAACATCCGAGTGAGCAGGATGTTGCGGTCGCTGCTGATGCTGATCTGATACCAGGTGAGATAACACTGTTCATCTCCCACATGTTTACATTCCTTACACACACACTCACACACTGACACACACACACACACTGACACACACACACACACACACACTCACACATGTCGACAGAAGAGAACTAAGTTATGAAAAAAAAAAGATAAAAAGGACACTGAGCTGAAGGTCGGACTGAAAAATCACCAGCAGGGAGATAGTCAGTGTGTGTGTGTGTGTGTGTGTGTGTGTGTGTGTGTGTGTGTGTGTGTGTGT
>OMNW01008435.1:0-11555 GCA_900303245.1 Selene dorsalis
AAAAAAAAGGGCAATACCTCACCTCAACTTTCACTACATCAGTCAGATTTGTTTACAACAGATAGGACAACTGCTACATTTGAAATTTTAAAGAATATGATATCCATATCAAAAGTTAGTCTGAATTGGCAAAAGCAAGAAAGAGTATCACCCGTGAATGTGGTGCACCACTGTCAAACATATCCTTTAATCTCTTTTCCCCCTGCCCAGCCCCGTTCTTTCTCTGAAAATCTAGGACATTCTTTTTCATCAGTGTGTTCCCTGGTCTCTGTGGTATGCTGAGCCCCAATGCCAAAATGAGACTCCAGAGTTAAGGAGTCTGTTTCTTTTTGCCACCGTCTTTGGTCACAGGCACTGTCACGACATGGGTGGTGTGGCGGCGGCGGCGGCTCAGTTCACCCTTTGACCTTTGCATCTATTAACACAGGTAACTTAGAAGTGCGAGAAACAAGTGAAATAAATGAAAAGCTGCTTCCTAAAGTGGCGTCTCTGTCATTACACGGGTGCATTTCTAGGAAAGAAAACCACAACACATTAACCAAAAGAAAACATAAAAGCAAAGAGAGAAACAGTCTGTATTTGCATAAACGAGCAATGACAACTCATTAGAACCGATCCGATTAAGATGGACTTGAACTGTTGAACGTCTGAACCATTAGTAATGCCACAAGATGCCACAAGATAAGTTGTGTTTTTGCTTTCAAAGAGGAAATCACCATTAAGAATGTATGAAATATAATTGAAAGAAAAATAAGACGTCATTGCGATGCAGCATTTCTAGTTTGATGATACACCCTGGAGAAATGCAATACACATCAAGCAGCTACGATATGATATTGTTATCATTTCCATTGCCCATTGGCTTCTCTTGCTATCATTTCTATAATGATGGTTTCATACCACACCATTTGGCTTATGAGCCATTGCGCTGTTTCCCTAATGCCTCTGAAAGATACGAACGGTAATGGCAAAGTAGATGTTCCTCTCTCTTCAGCACTGTCGGGTTCTCCGTTAATGATTCTGGCGTTGATCCTTACAGTAAAGCCAGTACTAGATTCATGTGCGTACTCTAAATAAATTCTAACCCTTATGTTGCATTAATATGTGTAGAGACCTTTATGGGATGCAGTTTGAATCTATTCCACAAGCAATGACCTTTTTTGGAATGGCTGCCACTAGATGGTGCTGAAATGCTATGCTGCTGCCTGGTCTATGGAGCCCATGGGCTTCCATAAATGGGGCTGACTGTGTTGCTGTTAAAGGAGTTTGGCAGGCAGAAGGCAAGAGTTACAGTCCCAGGTTTAATTGTGTTTTGGAGGAGAAAAAAAACAGCTATAATGACATAGGAAATACAATAAAGCTATAATGGGCTCCAGAAATCCCAGCTTAAACACTGAACAGCAGAGCATTTAGCAGCCCACTGTTTCCAATGGTAATATGAAGATAAGAACTGATGGGGAGCTTTCTCTTCTGTTCGCCCGTGTTCAGATTTAGTCCTGTGATCTATTATTCATTCTGCTGATTCTTCTTGTTGCAACTGGTTTGCATAAACCCACAGCATCATTAAATAAAAGAAGCTAATTGATTAGCTCTACTGTAACATGCTTTGCTGTTCAGTGTGTGTGCAAAATATTACGGACTTCAGCTTTTCTCCCTGACCTCTAGTTGTTACCCGCTCTCCCCATTAAAACAGCACCAGACTGGAACAAGAGGAGACAAGTTAAATAAGCATTCTAAGCCCCAAGACTATTGAGATATTGACCTAGCAGAAACAGATTCAAATCAATAGTTGGGGGGTACATGTTATTTTATGCACTGATCCTACACAACATGATAAAACAGGGAAATGCAGAACTAAAACACCTCTCACAGCTATGTGGGAGAGAGAAAGGACAATGGTTTTCATCTGGCAAGAGCATATGATCTATAAAAAAGGAGCTGAGGAAGGGATAGACAAATCTGACTCTGCAAAAGCAAACAGATATATTGGTCTGCAGAACTAAACCTAGCCTATGGTTGGAGCATCAGCAATATTTGATTGTCTCCTACTTCTTGGCAGTACCACCCATGCCATGCTGGAGCCGGTGAGGAGAGATTACCTGGAATGCCTTTCCATGGTCCAGCTCATTGTGGCATATGACTGCCAGTGGAAAATTAATTAGTGAAAGGGACAAGGTTACAGACACATAATGAAAGTTATTGGCCATGTCACTTCATCATTTCCCCGGCCCCCCTATTACTTTCCATCAGGTTAGTCAGCCGTGAAATGGGGGTTTCATATGATGCAAGGAGGAATGTGCCACCACACCTTCAACACCGACACCTCCTACCCTTTTTTTTTCTCCCAGAGGGTTTGCACATGGATGATCAAGGCACTTAGACTAATGTGGATGGTGCAGGGTGATGAGGAGGGATTGGGAGTGTTAACCCACCATTTTACATCATTACAGTACATTTAGGGATCATTCTATCAAATGGCAGCTTTCACAACCAGCTCCAGCCTGTGTTCACCTACTTAACCTACATCCAGTTGGGGCTCAAATAGCTCTGCCCTTGATTGCAATGTTCTTAACACAGGAGGACACACTGTCAGGTCAGTAGTATGTTTGGAGTGGTAACTATAATATTTTTTTTCCCATCAAGGAAAAAAAAAGAGACCAAAGATGAATGGTTGAGAGAGTGTAATTGCTTTTCCTTGTCGGTTCTAAATGATTCGAATGATAAGAGCTGTGTCTCCTTCAGAAATAAATCAACAAATGAAGTGGTTCCAGATAACCGTCTCTTACTTTTAGATAAAGGCTAATGGTACCAATACTGAGTTATGATAATAACAAAACAATACAATTAACAATCACTACAGGCTATATGAGGCCATGATGTGGTGTAATGATACCTCCACTAATGCTGCAGTATGTCATAATCCAGCCAAGCCAGTAACCTCTGCGATCCCAGCAACAGATGAGGTCATAGAGGAAATATCCTGGTTTTTCCTGCTACTCAGTGTAACTGTTAAGTACTGTTTGTGTGCATTGTCAGTCCATTTTCTCTGTACAGCACGGCTCCGTAAGTGTATTTGTGCACTTAGATACATCCATATTAGTGCTTCATCAGTGTCTCCTATGCAGCTTAACTCCAATGAGACAAGCTCGAGACACAAACACAAGACAGTTAGGCCGTCCTCACAAAGCACATCATTTGTTCATTTTTCAACTAACACTGCAGGATTTAAATTTGTGATCTGACGGAATACACAGTGGTAGAATAGAATAATGAGGGCTCGCTCGCACCCTATATTGAACTAACAAGTCTTATATTTGTGCTGGGTGTGCACTGACTGGCTTAATTTTGCCTTGTGTTCCACCCTTTCTCCACTGTAGACGTTTTCTGCAACACTGACCAAAATACACCCTTGAGCAAACACAAACCGAGAAGATCAGCACACACAGCTGCCCGCATGGGTGTGTAGTTTGTGTTGGATATGAGCGGACGTGCACAGAACAATAGATACCATGCATATAATTGGTAGCCTGTCCTTGATAATACCATGGTCTTATGGGGAATTTATTTATAATTGACGTTTATTTTTTTCCACACGTTGATGTAGGACATTCAGAGTAGTGTAAAGAAGTCAATTTGGAGAAGTGACAGCTTTTCAAAGGCAGGAAATAATGAAAGGGACATAACAATGGATGGTATAGGTGGCGTTCGTGCAGCACACGCACAAACAACCATTCTGTCACTTACTATGTGTTCTGTACTCAAATTGCCATCTTTGATGTGACATATGTTTGAAATCAGCTAAAATGCATGCAGACCTTTCGAAAAAAGGAAGGGATTTTACTGTGTTAGATAATGACATAAATAAATAAATACCTTAAAAAAAACAAAAAAAAAGAAAGAAAGGACCATCAAAGAAAAACATGGCCATGAAAGTATTTACAATGAAATGGCTGTGTAGACAAATTCTGAAGTTTCCTGAGCTAATATGTCTCATACTTTCACTTGTGTTATTATTACTGGGTTTTTTTCTTCTTCTTTTTTACCCTCTATTTAAGATGGGGCCCATCCATCACATATGCGTCTGAGACATCAGCACGTTCTCCAAATCAATGGCTCATTGACTGCCCCAACAGCAGACATGGACACACGTCTGTCTCCCTGACAGTTACAAAAAAGAAACAGGAATACAAAGTGGGCTTCACTGTCTGACTAAGGGGGCAAGAGAATAGATCATTGACAATCATGACATAAATCCATCTCTGATTCTTGAAAACCCCCTTTCCATTGTTATCCTGGTCCCCCCAAGTCCCCTTGCTTAGTATCCGTCGATATATAGATGGTTGGAATAGTCATTTTATTTGGCTGTCTCTACAGGAGTTTGAGCTTAGGTGCTTTAGAGGACATTTTGACAATGGGAGAAGTATTGAGGCAAAAGCCTGTCAGTGGCTTTGCTGTTTATTGATTGCAAATGTGGTGAGAGCTTAATTGATTCACACTTTGAGATCAACACGATAATCTCTTAGCCTTGAGACTACAGTGGGCCGTGCAGGTGGGAAACAGACAGCTAAGAAGGGCACGGAAAGTGTGAATCAGCTGAGTGGAAAGTTTAGCTTGTTGTTTGCTTCTGGATACTGTTCTCACAAAAGTCAGAATCATCAATGTTGCTTCAGGGCTCAGTGGTTAAAGAGACCTTGGAGAAATTGAAAGTGCACTGCTGTGAAGAGGGACATGTGCAAAAAAAACATGTATTTCTTCACTTTAAAAAATACCTACAGAAAACAAAAACACCAAGAGTCTAAGTGTACACTTTTTACAATAATAATATATAATTTGGAATATTTTCAGTGCAAACAGCCCATTCCTTCCGAACTACATTTCTTCAACCATGGAACGACAATTCCTGTGCAGTATGGTAGCTGAACAGCCCAAACTAAAAGTGGCTAAACTGCATTTTTGGAAATGGCCCCATCCACAGCAGTACACCATGCTGTTCTTGTTCCATTCCCTCTGTCTGCTTCTCCAAACCGGAAAAACATCAAGCTTGCCAAGTCACATCCTTGTACAATGTTTTTTATTTAGTAATCAGTTTAGATTTTACCTGACCAGTCCATTTAACAAGCAGAATGCACACCTACATTCAAACCTGTTTTTGCAGACAAACAAGTTCTGTAGAGGAAAGTACTCTGAGTCCAATTATTGGTTGAACTCATGGTCTTTCAGTTAATAAAAGTGCCTGATTCATGTGGCTGGAACTGTGTTTTAAAAGCTGTCCAACTACAAAGGCTGTGCAGATTTCACATCCACATATTCTCCATCAATCCGTCCATCTCCCCATCGCCTTTTTAGGTCTCTAACATTTCATCCCATTCACATCTCATCTTACTCGAGCAACCCATAAAAAAACACCAGTCTTAGTCCCTTGTCCTCTTATTAGAAAACTTCCAACAGTTTCTCTTTCCACCATCAAAACCAAAGGGCCAGTTGTTCCCCCATCAATACGACTTCCCAGGGTGAAACCTTGAATCCGACAAGAGACAGAAGTTGCTGATGGGATTGCTGCTAGACCCGCAGGCGGCTGGCCAGGCAGGCTAACAAGTAAGTAGATGGACACCTAAAAGAGTTTGTCAAAATGAAGCTGCTTTTTCACTGGTGTTCTGGGGCTTAAAATGGAAAAGGCAGGATGAAAACAAGGCTACATGGGACCACTGCCATTTCTCTGTGTTCTGCAGATGAAGAAAGGACGCCTGATCAAGCGCAGCAGGGGAAGAAGGCAGGCTGGGAGGCCAGAGGGATTTGAGCCTGTGTTTGTATGTGTGTGTATTAGTGTGTGTGTGTGTGTGCATATGACAAAATGTGTATGTCTGGGCACAGGAGTCCTAAGATTTAGTTGTTTTCTTGGAGGAAAAAAAAAAAAAAAAACTTTGCAAAGGATGCACTCTGCCATTAGGTCAAATCTGCAGAGCTCAGGAAAAGTTTTAACCAAAGGGAATATACTGTAATGGCGTTGCTGCTTCTGAGATGAAAGGGAAAGTTGTCCAGTGTGTGATTGATGTTAACACCAGAATTTTTGATGTGTAACTTAGCCTGTGACACAGGACGTATGCAGAACGTGTTTTCTGTGGATGCAGTGCCTTTTAACTTGGCCAATAGTTTTGATTAAAACTGGAATCCATTTTTTGCATCGTCATTGCAACATGAAAAACGGAGTTGCAATCCAAATCACCTGTCGACCTTCCTTGAAACTTGAGTCTGAGGCAAACTTTGGGAAACACAATAATCAAAGCAACATTGCATATGCACATGAATCTTGCCAGTAGCAATAAACATCAATAGAAACAGATCAATATTTTGTCTCCAAGGCCTGAATCGGGTAAACTGAACTTCAGTCAAGTGCATTCATTTTTTTTTTTTTTTTTAAATATACAGAATATCCCTGAGCGAAGATATTGGCTGTAAATTATTTAAAAAAAAAAAAAAAAGGTGGCTGTATACTGTTAAAAAAAAGGAATTTGTTTTTTTTAGGGGAACTTAACTGAGGGTATATGGGACAAAAGTCTAGTTGTATTGTTGTAACATTTCTATTCTATCGTACAGTGATAAGGAGAGCAACTCTGCAGTCCCATAAATAGATTTAAAATAAATGTAATTGGTGCGTGTTGTTAATTAGGACAAGTAAGTGCAATGTTCTGGTTCAGGTTATTGTTTCTCAAACATATTACCTAATACAAAGTGGAATGAAGCACAGTACTTGCTGTTGCACATAGGTTGCATATGAGTGTAATTTTAGGGGACACGTTTACCATTGCATGAGCTGATGAGATGACTTGTCCAAGCAATCATTGCGTGCAGGTGCTACATGTAGTACATCCAACAAGTGAGATGAGTAACTGCACCTCTCATATACCATACAACTGCGTACAAAGGCATGAGAAAGAAATCCATGACCTTCCTCACTGAGTAAGCAGGAAAAAACAGAACCATTACCTCAAACCTGCCGTGAGCCAAAGGACCAGCAGGAAAGGAGCAGTGAAACTGGCAGTGGCATAATCATGGCAATTTGTTGGAGGCACCAACATGTGCTGTAGGTGGACTGGTGAAGTGCCAGCTGTGTAATTGTAAGAGCATAAGTTTAGAGGGAACAGAAAAAAATCAATCCTCTCCCTCAAAGCACAATTTTCTTAAACTTCAATCATTTGCCTTCTGTCGCTGTAGAAAAAAAACAACAGAAACTATCCAGACCTGTTTCATTCAGAACACACAGTGATGTAACCCAGACCTTAGGCAAAGACAGAGTGACAGGTCTGAATGTTGCAGCACACCTTTTATATAAACTGACTTTGGATTTAGCGCTTGACTGTGAATTGCACCCGAGGTATGCCAGGAATGAGAAATGCATTTTCTTGTTTGTTCTGACATGGAAAATATATTTTATCCTCAGCATCACAGCCTTCCTTTCGCATTATCTACAGCTGCCTGATCGGTCACTTCCGCTCGATCTCTTCATTGCGGGTCTCAGCAGGTATTCAGTCAGGCGAAAGTAGCGTGTTGCCCTCAGGTGAGACATCCCTGCATTCTTCTGCTTCCTATGCATCAGGAATATAGCATGATGTCTGTCCTGGCTGCTACTAGTACGACAGGCGTCCGCTCTACTCTCACAGCTACTTGACTGCCAAAATGCATTAAACATCACCAAACTATAAATAATTAAATATCTGGGTGACATGGCTTGGCAAGAACACCACATTGCTTGATTAAAACTTTATCGCCAGACACTGTGAAAAGTTTCCAAAACAATTAATTACCAGGGTATTAATGGTGGCTTGTGCTATGTAAAACACGATAAAGTGGGGGACTTAATTAAAAAACTCATTATACTCATTCTGTTTTCAGAATTCCAGACTTTTCAAATGAATATGCCAGCGTTTCTTCCTTCTCTTTCTCTCTCTATTCTATTCTCTTGCGTTCTTATACACAAGATGACTCACACACACACACACACACACACACATACTTTCCTTTAGCAGGCATTAATGTGCCACCCCTGTGGATTCAGAGCGGGTGTGTTTGAACTTTTGCATTCTTTCTCACAATTATATATCTACGTAAATCCCAGCTCTTTTTTTTTTCCTTGTCCTGTTCACTTTTTCTTTCAAACAGAGAAATTGAGAAACTAATTTCCGTTCCCCTCTGCTGCAGACAAGGATTCACATGAAAAAAACTGCTGAGTTTTGTCAGTGAGGACATGCAGGAGACAAACACCTCGGTGGCAGGTGCTGCACTGCTCTTTTCTTCCCTAACCATCCCCCCACCCTCCCATCACACGCCCTCATTCATTTTGGCATAGACCTGGTCCTCATCTTATAGGGAGTAAAACTGCATCAGCATGGTCTCTGAAAGAAGCTTTTTTATTGCACCTGACCTCTGTCTCAATGACATGCTCAGCCCAAGGCTGCGATCCACATTTAAAAATCAAAACGGAGGTAGCACAGTCACTGACTACTTCATGCACAGCACCTTCCTCACTCAGTAGATCCTGTCATAAAAACCTCATCCCAAGGTCCTTATCCAAACTAAAGGGCTCTTACCTTATGTTAAACTATTTGACAAATACATGAATAGAGACTGCTGGTGGGTCAGAGAGCTCCCTGAGGAGACAGTATGAAGCACCACTGGAGGGACCTGTGATTGAAAGCCCAGGCAAACAAGCTCTTCTCCCTCTAACAAAAATGTAATAGGCAGAGGTTGGATTGAGGGCAACCTGCGCTCACACATAAATGTAGATGCACACATGCTGACTCACACATACACTTGGTCTTGTTAGTCACAGCTACGTCAGGCGCAGACACACAATCAAAGACTCACAGGATTAAAAACATATAAATAAATAAATAAATAAATATGCAAACAATGAGCAACTTGAATAAAAGACAGGTTTCCTAAGGCACTCACTGACACTATGACAGGGTTCAACTCCAGTACTTGAGAGACGGCAGTGCAAGTCATTCATTCGGTCCAGCTGTTAATGTTTTGCCAGTGCTCTTGATGCAGCTGGATGGTTTTTGTTTTAACTCCTCGTGTATTGTTAACGGTGTGTTTGGGGACAAAGCATAGAGCGGGTGGCTGTGAAAAAACTGGAAACGGATGATCCCATTTCACATCCCTTAGAATTTTAACGATGAGCTTAGGGTATTGTGTGTGTGTGTACGTGTGTGTGTACGTGTGTGTGTACATGTGTGTGTGCGTGTGTGTGTGCATGTGTGTGTACGTGCGTGTGTACGTGTGTGTACGCACGCGTATGTGGTGTGTGTGTGATATTCATGAGGCTGAGGAACAGAGCAGGAGGGTAATTTTCTGCACTCACTGAGCCAGGCATTCCTCAGGACAAAGGGACTGGGGACAAGGTTGAAGAGGAGTAATGAGGGAACTGCGCGCACGTACACACACACCTATCACCCCCCTCTATACACTCTCCAACACGCGTGCACACACACATACACACATACACACACATTCGACACCCCTATTTTCTCCTCTCACAAATTTGCCAAATCCGACTCCACCCCACCAGCTCACGGCCGCCTGCTTTCCCAAATCCCTCTCTATTCCCAAATTGCTTGTCAAAAGGACAAAATTGGAAAATAAAACTCTGCGCTTGACAAACAAGATTACATACTGTTTGCACCTGGCCGTGGCAATTAAAGCTCTGATGACAAGCGAGGATGGCCTCCTAATGTGGTGTCTCAAGGCATATCAGCGTTTCCACAACAAGATTACTCCCCTCGTGCCATAGTGGCTTCACCGGCAGCCATGCCACCTGTCATTCTTTGGCCCTGTGTGTTGTCTGTTGTAGTTTGTCATAGGCACGTCTGGGATAGGCTACATCGAGATATCCATAATTAAAACTGTGGCGACAGATACAGTTATATGAGTGACACTCCAGTGGTTTGGGTTTAAAGGCTGATTTATCTTATCCAACGAGAGAAACTAAAAACAAGAAGACATAGAGAGAGAAAACGAGAACGAATCATGTATGTACAGAGACAAATCAATTCAGATTTAGCAATACAAATTGCAGATGTGTTTGAATAGATTGGAAATATTGTTGTGAGCAAATACCAGAGAGTAAATATGCACATTAAATAACTTCTAAACACGTTCTAATTTGATGTGCTGTGTGTTCTGTGTAAACAGTGCAGTCTGAGGCTTCCACTCCAAGTCCTTATGCTCAGCAGCTTCAGCTCGAGGGAATTCTCTGAAAGCCCCTTTATCTTAAATGGCCCCCATTTGAGTGACAGCAGACAAGCAAACAAAATAGTTTAAATGTACCACTTACACGAGCCGATTGCTTTCTTCTCTCTTATTTGTGCCAGAATAATAAAATGGACCCTTTGCGTAAACAGACGCCACATCATTATTTCATAAGTTTGCTGAGTTGAGCATAGTAAATTATGTACACTTTGCTTTCTTGTGCAAGACAGGCCATTCCCTCTACATTAGTGTAAGCTGCCTCGACGAGGGTAATGTCAATATACCATATGCTGAGAAATGTATCAAACCCACAAGGAGACCTCGGCATGAAAGAAGGCTCAATTTAGCCATCTCAGTTCACAATAATAATAGTGGTAAGTGTATATCTATAGACATATTCTGCATGAGGTCTTGTTATCCCTAGTATGTATGTCAGCATAAAAGCACTATATATGCAGTCCATTATCTTTAATTGCTCGTATTCTCTATTCAGTGGTGTAGCTCCCTTTGCAAAGTGTTCCTGGTTTTGATTAGTATGATACTGAGTTGGTTGAAGAAGCTTTTCCCTCTTTGGCTTGATGTCAAACTAATTATGTTGGCTTTTCTTGTCCCCTTTTGGCTCCTTGGCTGTCTTTTAAGGTCCATGATTGACTGACTAGCCTTAACTCTCCTCATTAGCACTTGCTCTTCTCCTGCTATGTTGGCTCTGTGTGGTACCTCTGCCTTTAGTGGTTTCCAGTGTCTCTCTGTCTGCATGTGGAGGAGTATTGGAAAGCTGGGGGCTTCAGAGTGACAGATGGAGGCTGCTTGTGACCCCTAGAGATTGGCAAGCCCTTCTGTCCCCTACTGATTGAGTGTCTAACTACTGGTCGCTCTCCTCACGTCAAACAATCTTGCTTTATGTTATCTCAAGCCGCTCCCACATGGCCCACTGGCTGTGATGGCAGTGTCAGATGCTGACAGCAGTTGTCATCTGCAGCTCGCACCGATGCCATTGAGGCATGATAAATAGCACTTTTATGAAAGTAGTCAAAACCAAACAAGACAGAGGTTGGGCTATTAAAAAGTGCTTTAGGAATAAGACAGAGGAGGTAAATAAATCTGCAAATAAATCCTGGTCTGTCATAGGAACAGATAAGTTGAGTTTACTATAGACGGCAATACAATATGTGTCAGAAATGTTAAAACTGCCAAAAAAAGTTTTTCTCTGTGTTGGAAAACTGACTAATTTTAATATAGACACGTACAGGGAACACATCACTCGTGGTTTTTGATGTTAAAACTCAGTATTTATTTTCTTTGCTGAA
>OMNW01008436.1:0-12835 GCA_900303245.1 Selene dorsalis
GCAGCATGCCAGAGCTCTGTGGCCTGGAGCTAGATCAGAGCAGGGCTCGTGAGCTGTAGTTATGAGACGAAGGTCTCGGGTCATGGATTAATAAAGGCATAGAGCCTCAGTGGCAATGGAGCTAAATTACAACTTTTGCTCTCCGAAAATGTTCATAAAGTTTGTTTTCACCGTATGGATTTGACTGCTGTCCTCATACACATGCAAACAGGTTATAAGAAATTCATTTACAAATTCAGATAGATCCTAATTTATCCAGCTGTGACCATGCTCAATTCGTACAGCACTTAAAAGCGTCTCTTCCATATCTGTTTGGACAGTAGCATTTGATTACACTGTTTTTCAAACAATATATCCAGGTTCAGACCACGTACTGTGAACATCTGTGGGACAGACACTGGATTTCCTATTAGCGCCGCTGCTCTGTTGCTGACCTTGACCTTGGACTTCTGCAGACTGGGTGAGTGGAAAACAATTCATTTTGATTTTAAATGTATGAAAACCTGCAGGTTCTTTTATTGAGTGAATTCCAGTTTTATATGTACTGTATGTTGTGTGATATGTTTATGTATTAACTGTTCACATTTGAAGCACTGGCATCCAAGAGTGCACCAAGGACAAGCTGTGGTTAAGTTGCTCTTCTAACTGAGTCAATGCATAATGCACAAGGCAAAGTTGGACCTCTCACTTGCTTTAGACTGAATGTACAAGCATCTTTGAGGATGGTATCAAACTATGATCTTTGTATGGTGTTAAGGTAACTCTGGACTCTTGTTTCTCACCTTATTATATATTAAATGTACAGCATCTGTAAATACAACTGTCCAAACTGACCTACTGCACAACTCACATCTGTGGGTACTTCCACTGGAGAGATTGTTTAATAAACTGACGACTGACAGGGCAGAGGTTCAGGTTCTCCATTAAGTGCCTCATTCAGCTACTGATAAGTAAAGTTGCGCTGGACTGGACATCCAGATGTGGATGTACTCGAGAGGACTATGGTGTACAGCTGCCACACAGGCTTTGGTGATCATTTAATGAAAATCTAACCTGTTGTTATGTTTAGATAACTCTAGGTAATGCCAGTTATCACAAGTTACACATCTGTATGTTTATCTAGTTCTACATTTGCAGTGGTGATGCCTTTATGTGTATAATTCCATTATTGACAATTGTTCTAAAATACTATTTAATGGCAAAAGAATGTCATAAAAAAAACATGACGCACTGACAGATCACAGAAACTTCCACACTTACACCACATACACTCACTTGACAGTTTATTAGGAAGTGAGCTAAAAGTAATGCAATCAAATACAACAGTCCTGCCATGAATCCTCATTCATGACAATTACAATGTTACTGTGTGTCCACTTTGGAGGCTGCAGCTTGTGCTGTAAACTGAGTGTAAATTTGTATTAAATAGAAACATGCTGGATAAAAAGACTCAGACATCTGTCATGTCCACTGTTCATCTAAACTACAACTTAAACTTGTTAGAAATGCGTCAATAAAATTAGAGTACTTCAGAATTTTAAAAAGTGCATTGGACAAGCCATGACAAATTCACCACCTCTTCATGGTGGACTCAACTTCCCATCATACAATGCAAGACTGGAGTGTGCAATACTATACAAACTTGACTATAAAGGTTTAAGGCACTTTTCTAAACTGCACACTTCAGGGTCCTTGAAGATGAGTAAATGTCATATTCGAAATGCAACCTGACAAGATAAAGCATATTGCACCACATTGTTACTGTAAACACAATTCACGGTTTTGGTGTAGTTTGACCTGAAGACAAGGCACGAGCTACAAGGCCATAACTAAACACTGAACACATAGACACAAAAAATAAGTTAGATCAAAGGCACAGAGATAATGCTCAAACCCATGTCAAACACAGTGTAACCTCACACAGTGAAACACAATCTATCTCTATTGGTTTTGGCGAAGAATTCAAAAATCCATTGTTGTACCATGACAGATATTAAATTTACACCTGATACCCGACACTGATTTTATGGCACTTTAAGTGTTGATACTGTCAGCAGGCAGTGTTGGATGGGCAGGCTGTTATTAACCTAAACAGAAATATCTACATGTGTGGATTTTTTTTCTCTAGACGAAAATTTAGCATTTGCACTTTTTTCAGCTTGATTCATGTGAGGATTTCACATGAAACAACCATTTAATATTGCAGATTTAGTAAAGAACTTGAGGAGCTGTGATCTCAACAAATAGAGCTTTTCAAAGCAAATGTTCAAGGAAAACACAGCACCAAGAGTAATACTTCAGAAAACTGTCCTCTGAGAGCCTGAACTGCATAGTCACAAAAATGAGAGCAGCGTGTAGCTGCTTCACTCCAGTGCAACCACTGAGGTATCTGCATCAATCAGTCACAGAGAAATAAAAAGTAAAATTCACTAGTATAAATCAGACACAATGGTATCACTCTGACCTTTATACTGATTGTCACATTGTTTTGAAATCTAACCCAACAATCTTAAAATGACTCTGGTTTTCGAAGACTCAAGCCAACACTATCCGGGTTCCTGAGAACCCTCAGGCCTCACTAGACTGAGGCTCATCTCTGAGTCATTTGAAGATTTGATGGATGACTGTAAAGCACCACTACCGTCTGTTGGCGAAACTGCTCCATTATCTTTTGTTTTGAAATAAATAACGTAAAATATTGGCAGGACAATGCCTATCAGGAGCATGGCAACTACTGCGTTCCACCACTGGATTCCCCAGTCTGCACCATGACTGGTCAGGCCCCGTCGCCTGAAACCAAACCTTTGTTCTTTCCCCAAGTCATCCAAGAAATCCTCATCTTGATCATTTGTTGTCTGAATCAGTTTCTCGATGTCATTATCCACCTCCATTAGAAAGTCTGTGACCTCCTGTAGATGTGGCTGGGCTCTTGCTCTGTCCTGAGGGCTCATTGGTGGAGTGGATGAATGTGGCATCTCTTCCTGAGCATCATTTAAGTCTGTGTAAGTCTCAGTTAAAAAGCTGTGTTTCTGAACTGGTATTTTGATAGATGTCAGTGCAAATAAATCTTGCTCCTGTATAAGGTTGTTCACCCGCTTTATGTCTGCCACCTGTGGGGAGAAATGGGAATGAAGGTATGTTAATGTTACTACAGTGCAATTACAAGACTACTGGGGAGATCATGAATACCAGAAATTATTTTAAATACTAATAAAAAATGTTTTACCTTACACCCATATTGTAGTGCAAGTTTGTTGAGATTGTCACCCTCTAACACCTTCCGCTCCAGCAGCTGAATGTTTCTAAGCCTGTCCTGCTCCTGCTCTCGGAAAATTCGTGGCCTCATCTCCATGACACTGAGCTCCTCATCGTCTGAGGAGATGGCCGACTCATTTGCCTTCCTCTTAAACATGTACACCTGGCCATCCGCACTGGCATGGACATCCACCGGGGCCTGGAAAGCCCGTGGACTGTGCTCACCCCGCCGCATGATGACGCCCAAGCCTGGAAGTAATGTCCCAATTCAAAACAGCCAATAATTTTTTTTTTACATTTAACAATTAGTCCATAATTACTCATACAGTGCAGTGTTTATACAAACTACGGTTATGTGTTATAATTAACGTATGGTTTAATTCTGTATACATGTTTTGTAATGCATAGTTAAATAAGTTACCATTGCATCTCAGCTTAAGCTATAAATTGAGTTTTGGTATACTCAGCCCGAGTCTGAAGTCTAAGGCACCTCAGATAACAGATAACAGCAAATAACAACTGTTCTCATAATCGATTCATATGCCAGTTGTTTGTCTAATCATTCATAATCTCACAGGGTACCAGGGCATGACTAATTTTTAATGTTTTGCCTGACAAAATTCTGACGTTTCTCGTTTACAATAATATAAACCAAAGAAAAGTAGCAAGTCTCCATATTGGATGAGCTAGAATCAGAGAATGACTGGGTTTTCCCCTATGTCTTAATACATTTTGTAGGTGAGATTTACGATGAGCAGGAGTCATTTGTCATGCCACTGACTGCTGACTAACGATGTTTACTTGGTGAACAGGATTGATGCGTTCACAGGAGGAGCTCAGTGACTCCTGCTCAACAGAGGAAAACAAACACTTATTCTAATGCGCCACCTTTTCTATTTTCTATGTAGATGTCAATAATAATAATTTAAAAAAAGTGTCGCCACGAAATGAAACTGACAGTAGTTATCGATGGAAAATGACCCGCATCTGTTTTGACACTGATTGGTCCTCTTTTGCATCATAAACAAAAGTTCTCAGTAAAGCAGCTCAGTCCGGGTCTAAGAAACCTTTAAACGATCCTAAACGAATCAAAATAAATGTTAGCTTTATCTACAACAGTTCGGTGATTGATCACAAGCTTTCAAAACCCAACTAAAACATTTATTGTGATTTATGTAATATTACAGTGCATTATATATGTTTACAAGTAGTCGGAGGACGGAGCACAACAAGGAGCACTTGAAGGCAGCATTAACGTTAGCAGACAGGCTGATGTAGCTAACGCTAGCAGGTTAGCTTTAGCTCTTGCATGTGTTCACGCAACTGTCGGCGCCGTGGCAGTAAGCAAGTCAGCAAACTGTCTCTCTCCAGCGTCAGCTCCGCTTCGTTCATGTGTTTGAGACCGCACAGATAAACAATACAAACATGAAAAACACTTTCACAAACTTTTTAAACTCGGACTGCGATGTTTCCATCCAGTTACCTTGTCCAAATGCTTTGGCAACAGTAAGTCAAGCCACCGCCGTCCCACGGCAGTCCGTCCCAGCTTGGCTTTCTAACATTACCACAACGAGCGGCGGCAGTGGCTACTGGTCAGCGTACTGCTTCTTCTTCTACCGTCTTTAAAACAAGTGAGCATGAAGAGGAATCACACTACCGCCACCCACTGCCCTGCATGTGACTCAACAACAATAAAACAATACGTAGCCTATTTATTTCAATAAATGCCTAATGATGTTGCTTTTATATTGTTGTGGTGTTCACCTGTGGTCATCGGCAGTGTGAGGTGTATTATCTCAGTGGCCAGATTATCATGTATTCATTACCTACTAGACTGGACACTGAGGCTACCACCAGGCATACTGTTTTGCCCACCCTTATTTATCAGTGAGAATAGACTACACCCTACCATATAACAGAAGAACCTCTCTGTATAATGCAACAGCACCACAGACAACATCCTCCAAAATGATCATTATGTTGAATCAGCAGCTCAACAACAGCTGAGCATCATAACCTTCATGAAGGAGGATGTATTGTAGAGCTGTTGGTTAGGTTGCATTAGGTTTGGCCAGGT
The DNA here is from genome assembly GCA_900303245.1 of Selene dorsalis. Taxonomy (NCBI): domain Eukaryota; kingdom Metazoa; phylum Chordata; class Actinopteri; order Carangiformes; family Carangidae; genus Selene; species Selene dorsalis. Next base: position 5,333 of record OMNW01008436.1, read on the forward strand.
GTACCTAATAAGCTGAAAACTGAGTTTATGGTACTGACACACAATGCAGGCAAAGGTTTTACCACATGTGAGCAATGCCAGCTCAAAGCATTGGAAACCGTGTTTAACGTAAGGCATATGGCGTAACCAAATTTACAGATATTTTATTTTCATTATTGATCATGCCTATACAACAGTACTGAAACAAACATTTTCAGTGAATATCACAGAGAAAATAAAAGATATGCACACTTCATACAAAAAGTAAAATTAAACACTTAAGTTTCAGAGCATTTTCTGACTGGCTGACAAGCTCTGTGCTAAAATGAGCGTAGTAACACGGACTCATCAAAATCAACTTAATCAGAATTACAATTGATTTATTATAATGCAGAATGCCATTGATATTTACAGACTAAAAAGCTACCATTCTTCTGGCATAAGCAGCAAATTAGGTGCAAGGAGGGTGTGCATAGTGGTAGGGCATTCTTAAACCACTAGATGGTGCTATTGATCTTTCATATCGCTTTGTCAGAGCTGCATATAAGATCAGAGAAACTGATGCTGAACCATTTTTGGTAAGGGGTAAAAAATAATTTTCATCTCTCTCTGTCATTTGATGCTGTTGTTAACAGGTATTGAATTATCAGTTTGATAAATGACAGCAGAGTCACCTGAAGAGTGCCGCCACAAAAATATATCCTACGGATGAACACTCTTGTCTGCAATCTGTTGCACATCCAGCACAGTGAGCAGCACTATCAGGAAGAAAGGTATGAGCTCCAAAGCATAAACCCAATGAAAGAAATCTTTTAACAAGCCCAATTACCACACTATAGCCCAGGGTGAGCTGAAACCACTGTCAACGTGATGTGGTTATCCTGGCCAACAGGCGAGCAGCTTTACCCTATGAACTTTGACCATGGCAATTTCCCCCTCTATAGTGTAAAGATTATTTAGATTGAATGTCATCAGGAGTAAATATATGTATATATATATATATATATATACCCCGTGCTATTCAATGAGAAAAATTACACATAACAAACCAACAGTGCTATCCTGGTACATCCATGATTGTCCAGCATACAGCCAACACACAGAAAACCTGTTATGTCAAGGTTACACTGTTTTGTCTTTATTGTGTTTTTGTTTGTTGCCACTTTTGAGTTAGCCTGCTGTATCATGTATCTTGGGACCTTTTACATTTTCTTTTGCTTATAGCTACATTTTAAATGAGGTCTCTACCTCAATGTATTGCCAAGTTGAAATAAAGGTTGAATGAAAACACACACACACACACACACACACACACACACGCACGCACACAACGTGTAAATCAACAGTTTAAGAAATATTCAAAATGTCAGTATTCAGCAGTGATTTCAAATTTCACCACGTAACGTCCAATTATTATAAATAGACAGAATAAACTATAAAAACAACATAGGCGTAGCCTGTAGGAGATGAAACCCAACGTTTTATCCATATTGAATTGATTGGTCAATCCTGAACTAGCGGGAATAGTTTTAATTAACGTAGGAAAAGTTTATGAGTTCATGACATGCGCAACTTTAGTTTACAAAAGAGTTAGAGATGAGATGAGATGAGATGGGCACGAAAGTAGCCAACAGTTAGACATGTATCTATTAAAGAGGTTTAAGACGGCGGGTCCTCTGGACCAGTCTCTTCCGCCTCGTCAGTCAGTCAGTGGAAACACCTGCAAGCGGAGGCCCAGTTGGGTGGGCCGGAAAACACGCGGTAAACAAGCCATGAACTACAGTCTTAATACGTTACCACAAACAGACGTGTGGCATATGTTGAAGTTGGAAGCCTAATTAGAAAGCGAAAATATAAGGGTAATAGATATTTTCATAGTTACCGAGCTGAGCACGTCGTGGTGGTAAGCTAACTTTTTAACCAAGCTAGCTTAAGCTGAGCTAGCCGAAGATAGTCGAGTGTCTCTGGTTTAACTTTGGCTTAAAGAAAACCTGATGGTCAGCTCAGGAGTATGTTGGGTGAAAAGAGGAGGTCAAACTTGATTTTGTTGTCCCTGGGTGCACAGAGATATTCCCACAACATGACAATACAAAGTTGCCATTTCATCAGTCAAAGGCCAACCTCCTATGAATCTCATTAGGTATTATTTTTGAATCAGTTGTGTATATAAGTGACTTGCACAAACTTTTTTTTAAAATCAAGAATCTCTCCTCCCAATTATATATTATGTGTCTATCATAAGACTTGTGTGTGGGAGTTGAGTGCTTGATGTTTATATTGTAATGTATTTGTACACAACCTGCGGTAGTTGAGTACGGTACACAGGATTGAAACTACCAATGCTTTTTGTTTCTTTTGTGTTTTTTTTGGAGCAGTTGCAGCTTGGTATAGCTATATAATTATGTATAATGTATTGTGGTACCAAAGGATAGGAAATGGATTTGGGTTGACACATACAACTACTACTGATTCATCAAAAGGTGCCTGTATAAGACTGGATCAGTCGTATTTTGTATGTATGTATGTATGTATGGTATGATCAGCAGACCAATGGCTCTCAAGTAGTCTCAGTCTCCATATATCTCCTTAGACAGTATGTCAGATCCCACACACTGGCCAGTTTAAAAAACACTCAGTTTTATTTAAAGCTCATTGCTTATTGATGTTTAAAAACTGAGTTTAATTTTCTTGTCATGTTGTTCTAGTTTGGTCTTGTTGTGGACTTAGCTAGCCACACACATGTAAACTTGTATGGTGACCATATGGCGGCCATGGTAAATAGAACTTCATAGTAGTAGTGCTGTGCCAAATATGTGCTACAGTTCAAAATAAATTTAACCTAATTGTAAATAAATTATATGTAGGGTATACGGATGTCTGTGACATTAATATTGATGCTCTTCTATGGTCTAAACAGGGGCAGTTTCAGAAGGAAAAACATCAAAAGCCAACAGGGGGAGAAAACTGAACAGGTGAGAATTTAGACATGATATAATATCTGTAAATATGACAATTATGTATGATGTGTCTTGTCAGTGCACTGTTGATTTTTATGTGTTTGGTAAGTGCAGGAACAGAATGTAAAAGTGTGTTGTATCACTGTTGTCAAAACAGGCATCAGAGTTTCAGATGGAGAAAGAGAGAGAGCCTGGGGCACAAAGACAGAGGTGATAAGGTAAGTTGTGTTGCTGTCATCCTTGGTTTAGTTGTCGGTGTTGTTGTGGAACATTTTTCACATGGTTCATTGAACTGAGCCATAACCAGTACACAAAGAGTCAAGAAAGCATCTTTCCAATGGCAGCTTTTCAAGTCATTCTAGTTGTTGGTGTTATAGAGTCAGGAATAAGTCAATATGTGTTTAAATTATCCGTTTTATAGGAGATTTGTCTCTTGGTTTTTGTGTTTTGTGTTTGTGTTGTGGTGTAGAGTTGTGTGTGTGTGTATGTGGAGTTTCTGACCACATGGTGATTGCGAAAGCTGTGATTGGTTATCATGGGTTATATTTGTTTTCTCCATGTTTCTAATGCTGGTAGTGGTGGTTGAGAGTAAAGACAGCATGATATGAGTCTCATTAATCTTCTTCTGCTTTTGATTAACACACATGCTGCTTGCTGCGATGGTTGTTCTCTGTTTCAGTCAATGAAAGAATGTAGACATGGTTGTTTTGGCTGAATGATTTCAATGCAGTCGTTAACTACAACATCCTCGTGTTGCTCTTATTAAGAAGTGAATTTACGAGGGTGACTTAAGGCTAAGCACAACATGGCCTGTTAATGCACAACATATCATGTATGGCTGTGGTGGATCGACTGGATGCTGGATCTGCCATATACATGATGATGCACAATACAATTCCACCTTTAATTATTAAATCTCCAGTGTGTATAATCGAATTTCCGAATTTCATATCCCACTGATTTTCTGCTCGGTTAATATCTTGATAATTTAGCTGGCTTCTTAAAATTCAAGGGGAAAACATCTGCTATAGATAAACAAGACTGTTTCATGGTGGTTGCAGTATGAAATTTTATTGTTGAAAACACACGCTTGGTCTATAGCTCTCTGTGGGAGTTTTTCTTTTCTTTAAACTCTGCATCTTACTAGAATTACAAACAGCACTACCCACTCAGCCAAAGCTTCAAATATAGTTTGTCTCAGAAAAGTAAAATCTGTTTTACGTACAGCTTTTCTTTATCTGCAGTTTGTGCTTAAATGCATTTTAATACATTGGAGATCTTTTTCCTCTTCACATGTGTTGTCATTTGTTCTGCAGCTGGAATAAGTCTATTGTTGGTTGGGTGTGCTGACTGTGTGGTGCTCAATGACGGCTGTCTCTGTTTCATACAAACAGTGACCAATCAGAGTTTTGAGGGTGAGATTAAGTCTCTGTCTGTCATGAACGCAATCTCAGGTTAAACGTCGTAACCAGTTTATGAAGCTTTGAATGTGGTGGAAAACAGGCTTGAAGTGGACAGGGAGAAAGACAAGTTGACCAAATTCACATTAAAATTCAGAGCATTCATCTTAGTTATTTGTATTTTTTGTGAGGGCAGGAGTGTAGAGCTAGCATTTCTCTACACTAGAACAAAATTTGTACAAACAGTTTGGTTAACACGTCCAGTTTGTTGTGAAATGGATCTTTAATGGAGATATTAGCATAGTGGGTGGCTAAATGGAAAGATATAATAACAGTCTACTGCAGAGACAGAATAAAAACAGTGCTCTTTTCTGTTCTGGAAGCAGACGCTGAAGATTCAAGAAATACTTTCTGTGACACATTTTAAGGTTTGTACTGAAGTCTTCGGGATTTGAAAAACCAAGATTTTTGTTATTTTTAATATAACTCTTCATTTTCTATCTGTACAAAAGTGTGTGTGTGTGTGTGTGTGCGCGCGCAAAATATTTGCAGTGTATCTTTCAATTCATCCACAGTATTTCCCCACGCAGTAGGAAAATGTTTGGAATGAACAAACTTGTGTAAATAAGCTTTCATTTGGTTTGTGGTTACAGCAATTTGTCAAGGATATGGCATGTTTCTTATTTTCAGTGGCAATGGCCTTGCCTTCTATGAAATACTCTGTGTGTATATATGTATACACCTGTGTGTGTGTGTGTGTGTGTGTGAGTGTGTGTGCGCGTGTGTGTATGTACAGGGCTAAGCTTCAAGCAAGACTGGTTAAACATGAAGTTAATAGCAGTCATGCATATTCTAGTGTTTCTTTCCACATATGCATACCCACTCAGCCAGAAACCACAAATGACCTCCAGTTGACTCCTTTAACTCGACAGCATAGTCAACTCACAGCGACTGTTTAGAAATATAAACTAAACTCTTAATTAAAAGTATCACAGTCATTGATCTTATGAGCTTTTACTGCTGCCCTTTAAGCCACGATTGCTCAGAAATAGTTTTTTGTTAGTGTGCGTTCATCTGCCGGCACAGACACTGCATGAAGTTAAAGTAAACCTTACCGTTGGTTTCATTGTCTCATAAAGTCAACCTTTGCACTTGAAAAAGCTGAATGATAGTAAAGTTAGTGTTGCCTTAGAGGGAATCATATCATTTACATTGCATTCAGATTCAGGGTGTAACACTGAGAGGTGATCAACAGAGCGGGATAATTTGCCATATTTCAGGGCCACTGAGCAGCTTGTCCAACTGACGGAGAGAGAGAGATGGAGAGAGATGAGGGAAGGAGAGAGGGAGATAGGGAGTTGGAGAGAGAGGGAGGGAAAGAGAGAGGGAAAAAAGGGAGGGCTGGAGAAGTGGGGGATAAAACCGTGTACACCACATGCACATGTTGCCCCAAGAACAACAGAAAGGGCTTTGCTTTAAATGATTCAGAGTAAAGATTAAATATTTATTGAGGTGAAAGATTCATGTATGCGACATGAACTCATTGCTGTGTGGCCACATTACAGTATATCATGTTCCACTGTCTTGTTTTAAATAGAAAAAGTGTTTACTCTGTTACCATTTGATCAATTTGTGGGGTGTTTTCCCTTTAGAAATATTACTAAAGCTGAGGAGCTGAGCTGTTGTTTCAAAAATAAAACACACATGCCCATGTTACATTATGTATGCACCACAGCTGGCTTCAAATACGCAATACGCTCCATTCACAGTTTCGTTGATAAAACTTTTAAAGTTCTGCAGTCCTCACAGGAAGACTTGGGTTTTTTTAAGGTGGTGTTGTTGGGCAGGTGAATTTAAAATCGACAAGGGTAAATCTCTGATGTCAACATTAGTAAGTGTTGACATAGGCCTGATTACACCCTTTTGACATTCACCGCAAGAAACATTTGATTATTTGCCTTGCAAAAAATAGAGCATAAGATTTTTGTTTTCATCTGCTGGGGGGATGTTGACACGAACCACAGGTGACTGGAGGTCTGTCTCAGAAATCCGTGGGGGTCCTGCAGTAGTTGGTACGGGGAAACGAAATTGAATCCTTATGGCTCAGGGTCATGGCAACAGTTCAGATGTTTATTGATTAAATGTCAACTGCCCAGGTGAACGTGATTCATAAATCAGAGGGGCCTAATTCAACAATCCATCACCAGTAGAGGAACAGTGAAACCAACACATCATCGCCGCGTGTTTGGATCTCATGTTGTGATATATGGTAACTCAGTTTTAAACGTTGCTTTAGTGGTGACAGGTTTAGTTCTTCTACAAATGTCGGTGACTTAGTTGTTCTCGAAGCTCTGCATCGATCTAACAATATATTTTCTCAATTTGAGTTTCAGATAAACAAAATGACAAAATGAGTGTGTTTTTGTTTAATGAAGACAGAAACAGCTTAGATTTGACAAATGTGCATTTCCCCATTTAGTTTTTAGTTAGTCCTCTTTAGCTCGATTGAGGAGTCAATCATTCTGTTGCAATCTGGGGAAAGAAAAACAATCATCACTGCTTTGATTTGTGATTTTTACCATTTTAAAATGTGTAATGACCTCGAGGGCTTTGACCAATGTCCTGGTTTTGGTTTTGGTTTTCCTCATGTTCTTATATCCACACACTACACTACAAGACCTGCCTCTACATTTTAGTAGAATTAGTTTTTCTTGAAGTGAAGTGCCATATCATTTTTGTTGGTTGGGATAGCATTCATCTAATCCATATTTGGCTCATTTGTTTTGGGGTTTCATGTGGTTGGTGTTGCATTACTCTGACTGGTGCTCACTCTGAGGTGTAGCAGCAGACTCTACTAGGCTCTGTACAGGGTGTTCTAGTTTGAGTGATGGAGAAAGTGGTTAGAGCAATTGGCTCTGGGTCACATCCTGGGTTTCTTGGGGTGGGTTGCTGTAGTTACGTGGTTGCCCTCCAGTGGTATTGGGTTACAGTGACTAATTACCTACCACAAATATCTGTGCCAAGACTATGGTCAGTTTAGTTAAAGGTAGAGTCTGTAGGATTTTCCTACAAAATAAAATATTGACTTATAAAAAAGAAATCCTTAATCATCACCTATGGACTTCTACTTGTGTGGTGTTGACTGTGTCTGCCAGCCCCCCCCCCCC
>OMNW01008437.1:0-17047 GCA_900303245.1 Selene dorsalis
TTTGATGGTGCCGTCACCACCAAGATACATCATGTAGCTTTAACTATGTATTTGTTGTAAAAGCAGATTAATTGAACATCAAAATATTTGTTAGTTGCAGCGCTACATTCAAATATGAAAGTCATACATCTATTTGGTCAAGTAAAGTATTGTGTTGGACGAATAAAAGCATGAGCATAACAACACACTTTCTAATGTGTACCGATGTCACTCAGTGAGAGTGATGCTCAGGCACAATTTGTAACAGCTCAGCAACAAACCAACCTGGTCTCATTGGATTTTGCAAATTTAGCTCAGCTCATATTTGCATGATGCAAATATGAACTGAGCTAAAAATGAGCAGAATGCAAATTTGTGCACCATCCATATACTTCCCCACCACAAAAGCAAATTAGGTGTCTGAAAGTCAGGTGTGGAGGTCAGACTGGTGATTACATATTCACCCTCCAATGTGGCTCCAAATGTATTTTTTTCACTGTGACCACCCCGATCTTATTTCAGCTCCAACTAAAATTCTTGGTGCACAGAAAGTTGTTTTCATGTTGCCTGGACACATGATAGACTGCATAAAATGTCATATCCAATATGTACTATGGTCACAGAATCCTTTTGTGGCAGAAGAAAAAAGGAGTTTTTATTTGTACGTGTTACTCATACCCACAACACATCATCTGTTCTTCAGAGTTCAGCCTCATTTTACCAAATCAGATGATTGGAACGAACAGACCATTGAAATGAGGGAACATTTTATCCTTATGACAAATAACACCTCAGGACAAACAGGCAGCAAGCAAATAAATGGAACGAACAGTACTTAATGTTCACCATGAGCTTTGCAACACCCACTGTGTTCACCTGTGTTAATAAGTGGAATCAAAGGATTAAGACTTTTGATGAAAATGTCTCATCGTCTAACAGATAATTTGATTTAAGGTAATCTCTGACTGAAATGGCACGCTGTTATCCAACAGAAATATTGTGATGGATGAGTTAATGTTTCCTCTGATGGCTTGATAAATGTTCACGGAAGATGAAAGTTGTGCTTTATTTGTCTGTAAGGTATATGATGTATAATCGTTCTCCACCTTTTTCTTCACAAGACAACCTGCAGTACAGACGACTCTCATCATTCAGATTTTACTTCATCACAATAATCATTACAGTATGTCTGCAATTAATGCTTGTTTTCATTAGCAGTTAATGTGCTTTTATTAGATTTAATAGGTCCATCGTTTTGTCCATAAAATTACAAGTAAAATGCCTGCTATAATTTTCCAGAGCCTGAGTTGATGTATTAATTTTCATATTGCTGGTTTTATTTGACCAATAGTCCAAAACTGTAAAACATCTGACATAACTTGTCTTTTAATTTTTTCCCCTTTGACTCATAGACTAATAGAACAGACTCACTGTAGCATCTTTACATGAAAAAAATATTCTTTAGAAAAGAGAAGAAAAGGTTCTTCATACTCAAAATTATTACTGGTGAACACCTTACTGTGTGAGCTATTTCTTCATATACCTGCCAATAACTTATTGTGGTAGCTCATTATTTAAATGCAAAGAAATGATGAAACACCTTTCTTTGCTCCACAGGCGGTGCAGGAAGAAATTTCAATCCCAGGAGACTTTGTGAAGCTGAACTATTTGAGCACCCGAGCCGCTGGGTATCTCTCCCTGCTGCGGATCCTCCTCACACCTCCTTCCCCATCTTCCCCCGTCTCCCCACTGGGTGGTCTGTCCAAGGTGCATGTCCGTGCATCAGTCCAGGGAAGGCTGTACCAGCGCTGGTATCCTGCTGGGCCTGGTCTGGTCCACAGGCTGGTGTGGAACAAAACTGATGTTTATGGCCAGGAGGTCTGGGGCCTCACTCATGCAACTGGTAGGTAGGATAGGAAATACAGTGAGTCTCATTCACAGTTCCTCTTTCTGTCTTAAATAAGAGAAAAGACATTTCTTGCACATTGTGTCCTCTCGCTCTCCCTTTATATCATGTCATCTGTCTGCTCTGTGGAATAAAAGCAAACATCCCAGAAAAAAATTACAAAACATCTGGGTTATGGAAAGCTACTGATAAAACTACTGATTTCTGACAGGAATTATATGAACATCTGTTCAAAAATCACAGACATCTATAGACGTCACAGTACCTCTAGTTCAGAATTTTAAAAAATTGTCTTTAAGCACCACCACCAAATGGTGTTTTTACCACGAGTTAAGAACTGTATTATTTGTTGGAAGGTGTTTTGATAGAGACCCTCTCTACATCATGACCCTGATGTCACAAAACAGTTACAGTATGCACTGTATACTGTGTCCCCATTTCCAGTCTTCATGCTAAGTTAATTGCCTCAGACATGACAGCATTACTAATCTCCTCAACAAACTCTCATCAAATAATGGTACTTCCCAAAATAATTAACCGTTTCTAACAAAAGGACTTGCTGGAATTTTTTTTTTTACATCTTAGTCACATTAATGTATTATTTCCAGGCTTTCAACAATCAGTCAACAATGTTGCATGCTGTGGTCAAATGTTGAGTGACTGCTTTGCACAACAGCCTGAAGTTGTCGTTTGACCATTCAGCAAGCAATCCATCTCCTATTGTGATATTAAAGATGCAGAAGAAGTTGCCTGATTATAAAAAAATAATAATTATTGCTTTATCTAGATTTAGTCTTTTTAATCATTAGTTTGACAGCTGCAGGTTTACCAGGCTGCAACAAAGTGTTCACTTAGAGTTAAAATGTTTGAGCCAGGAAATTAAAATTGTGTAACACACATGGCAGGAAGTGGATTGAGTGAACATGGGAATCGTGATCTGTTCCCCTCTTTTTCACCAGTGTCCTCTCCCACCTCTCCCTCCTCTCTGAAAAAAGATATCCAACTACTGTATAAACTTTTTGTTCATTATGGCAGAAAAGAATCATTTTACAGATGCTATGAGGGCTTAACCCTTTGAACTTTCTATAGGTAATCTGGGAGATTATGTTTCCACTATCTGTGTTTGCCACTTTTTCATTGTGGCAGGTTGTGGACAAACAGTGGAGCTGCGAGCGAGAGCTCTCCATAAGCACTGAGATATCGCAGGCACACCAGAAGCTTTGTCCACTCAAGTGTATGGTCTTGTACACAGATTGCATCTCTCCATCCCCAGGCCTTCACCTGATCCACCCCTCTCCCCACTCTTATCTGCTAGGGCTTCATTTCATCTGCTCCAGCTTTCTCACCTTTTCTCAACTCAAATGATGTTGTTTTCTTATTTGCCCCATGTTGCGGAGCCATCCCCTCTCTACCGCCCTTACCCCCTTCCCTCATGTGCTGTCTTCCTCTACCCTCGTAGTGTTTCCTGTGTTTCTTTCCTCTCCTGAACTCTCTTTTCTTCTCTTCCCTGCTTGTTATTTCCCCCATTCTCTCTGATCTCCCCTGTTACCTCTCTCCTGTTTTCTTCTGCCCTCTCTTGTTCTCTTTCCTCTACCCATGTTTTCCCCTGATCCTTCCCTCTCTATAGTTCTTGGTGCTTTGTTGGCACAACGACACAGACGTGCACAGACACACACACACACACACACACACACACACATGCGCCAAGGTGTGTCTGCATACATACGCGCACTCCATGTGCTCGCACACAGCCAGAGAAAGGGAGATCATGCTCTGTTTGCTGGGGTGAACACATTGCCTGAGGCTTCAGCAGAGGGGAATGAAAGCTTTCACCTGTGAGATATTGAGTGTGCATTTATGTTCTACGGTGTCCGTGTTCATTGTTTGTGAGCGAGTGTGTATGTGCTGTTGTGTGTGTCAGTGTGTCATTTCTTCTAATATAGCTACAGTAATATTAGGTTGTGAAGCAGTTCTCAAAGCACTGACACTTTCCCTTTGAGATTGCTTTGCCCCTTTTGTCCTGGAAATGCCTTGTTCCTCAAATAAAGTCAGTTTTATTGTAGAATTTAAAATAAAAACAAGACAGTGTCCCTGTTGACGGCAATTTATTTATGGCAACTTTTGATGCACTTTCGTAAAGCTGGGTGGTTTCCAGGTCATGAAACAGGTTCTTCAAGGGGGGTACAATGTGAATGTAAGGGTCAGATATAATATGTTATATATTAAGACATGGTTTTCTTCTAGGGAAAGGTTTTTTTTATTTTAGTTTTTGCATAATCTGTCTATCCAAGCATTACTTCAATATAAATTTAAACTCTGTGACTCTCAGCTCTGCCTTTGTCCTTCAAAACCACAAGATCACAAGACTATCAGAGCAGAAAACATATGAAAATTGAAATAAATGAGCCTTTTAAATGAACTGAAGAGATAGTTCCTCGACTGAGAACTTCTGTCCACTATAAGCTTTCTTTTTCTCTATGAGAATCCCCAGTGTCCCAAATTACCCATTATATCCCCTGCCCAATCACTTTATTGATTGTACCCATTGAGTTGGAGTTTTAAGTTGGCCCCATGTGCCGCTGAGTTTCTCTCCGTGTTAAAGGGAATCTCCTGAGTTTGTGCACAATGTCAGCACCCTTACTTAACGTATTCCACCATCTCTGCTGTTCTTTATGCTGACTGTGCACTCCTGTTCCCCTTGAGTGCCCATCAATTCAGAGGCATGCGGGTTTACAATGAGGCAAGTTAGAGAGATCAGTGCCAACAGTGACTGACAGAGACAGCTATTCTTCTATACAGCTATTGTGTCAGACTTGTCAAGCTCCTCTTACTGTACAGTACATCATTATCTTTATTTGACTGTGAAAAGTTAACTGTATTGAACTCCCACTGAATTAATTGGATAGTATGTTAAAGAGTGTTTTTTTTTTCATTCCATACACCAAATTCTCAGCAGTGGTGGAAAGGGGAATCACACAATATGCAAAAGAAAAAAAATAGATATATCCATGTGGTGAAAATGATCATTTTGCATTTCATTTTCACTGAAATTTTGTATGATCATGTGATTTTTTGGGGTTCAAGTAAGTTCCCTTTATGTCTGGAGAATAAGATTTGTAGGCCAGGGCAAATCTGTAGCACCTGAATGCACAACTTGGGCATATAGCAATTTTGTGAGAAGTGAAAAGTCACTTTTAATGAAGGCTGTGGGTTGTCCACCAACCACAAGGTCAATGGTTCGATCCCCAAGTACTCCAGTCCTTGAAGTGTCCTTGGGCAAGATACTATAAAAGGAGACTGTGTGCAATACCTATAGATAGAATCGCTGTATGGATATGTGTGTGTGTGTGTGTGTGTGTGTGTGTGAATGGGTGAATGTGAGTAGTATAAAGCGCTTTCAGTGGTTGCAGAGACAAGAATACACTCCAGAAATGCAAGTCCATTTACCATTCAAGCAATGATCAGGCATTTGAATATATGAGATAAATAAAAGCTTCACATCAAGATGCACTGATCTGCACTGATATTTATACAAACAAATGATTAAACCACTGGCTGTAAAAGCAAACAGGGTACAGAGAATAATCAGCCAACTCTGCAGTTCTCTACAGCTTTATTTTATAGTGTTTTAGCATCTTCTTTTTTTCTTTTGGTTAACCGTAGGCCACTTTTCATAGTGAAAACATAGTGATGACACCATTATGCAGTACGTCCCCAAAGCTGAGATTGTTCAAGCAAATATCAGACTTCATCATGTTTCTTAGTGTGCACTGGGTGGACAACAGTTATATTGTGAGTTTGCCATTACAACTTTATAAGGCGATATGTGAGTGTTATTTTCACAACTTTTTCCACCGCCAACAGTTAAAAGATCAATTGCAGCTTTAAACTGAGGCATCAGTGCTACAGTGTGAACATGCCTAATTTCAGTACTGCCTGCAGAAGCAGAGGTTTTATAAGTCTAAGTACAGAAGTGTTTTCAGAGAAAATATATATACATTACTTGTTGTCTTGTACACTGATTCAAGTGTTAAATATCATCACATAGTTTTAAATTATTGGTTTATTTTTAGTGGTTGATTCAAACAGAACTCCTTTTAACTAATACTTCCACTGGTTTCAAGTAGCCTCATCTATAATATCTCATTATAGAATAATGTATGCTACTGCATTAACATGTATCAAATAACTAGCACTGTCAAATGAATGTAGTGGAGAGGAAATAGAGATTAGCTGAATTGAAATTACTCTAAGTACACCAGAGGAAATGTGTTCAGTGAGTTTTCAAGTCTTACAAAAGACTTTGTTCGTGATTTCTTTCTTTTACATGTATGTGTGTCTTGCAGAATGATGTATATGTGAGTGTGTCTGTGTGTTAACATGTTTTCGAGAAACCCTACGGTTTTAACACCTTGTGCTTTTAAACGTATTCCAAGTGTGAAGTGGTAAATTACTGTGGAAACATATTTAATCCTGCCAAGCCAAAAAAAGCTGTTGATAGTTGTTAGTTGTAGTGGGATGCTGCACAGCGTATCATTACAACTAAGAGGCCAAGCAGCTAATTCTAGGGCTCCTTCATGAAGACAGGCTCCTCCTGATTACGCCTCCACTTCTCACTGATCTCTCTCAAACACACACACGCACACACACTGATGAGGGCTCGCTTACAGGCCTTTCATCTCTTATACCACTCAATACAATGTAGTTATGAGAGTGATGGGAAATGTGTGTGCGTGTTGGTGTGTAAGGTCTGATTGTCAAGTTCTGTACAAATACCACCACACATAGTCATTTTGCTGCGCATACTATGGTGTTACACACAGCAGGTGCACTGCACATAGTTATTACCATACATAACATCAAACCCGTTCGTGTGTATCTGCGTTTCAGTATCGGTGGGCTACGAGTACGAATCATGTCCTGGAGTTATCCAGTGGGAGAGGAGGACGGCTCTGATGCAAGGATTTGAACTGGTTCCTTCAAACCTGGGAGGCTGGTCTCTGGACAAACACCACACCCTCAACATACGCAGCGGTGAGGAAGACTCCTAAGCAGAAAATATACTTGTGTGTTTTTATGTTGATTTTGTCTGTCCCATTGGATTGAAGTGAAAAGAATTTTTCAAGACGCAGCACTGAAATCTTGTTTCCTCTCAGCCATACACACATATGAATAAGGATCAGAATGCAATCCATACATTAAAGATGTTTTAGTAGACTCTGACATTAAAGGAAGCAGTACAGGAGTCCAAGGCCACATCCCTCTATCAGAAACACCAGCTGAACAAATTTCAATAAAGTTCCTGAAAAATTCTTTCAAATGTTGAGTACTTGTTTATAACATTTGATATTTCCCAGTAAATATAAAACAAGTATTTTTATTATTATTATTTATTTAATAAGATTTAAATGTCAAATCTGACCAAATAACTGTCCATCACATTTAAATCCCAGCTTGTGCAGAGAAGTGTGTGACATCACCTTCTTTGTAGATTGTGACTCCATTCTACATAAAAAAAGTGGTGAGAAGAGAGAGCTCAAACAGGAAATGGTGTGTGTATGTGGGATCACATCACTCGCACAGTAGTAATAGGAATTTATTGCTTTCCTCTCCCCCAAGGAATCCTTCACAAGGGAAACGGGGAAAACGTCTTCCTCTCCCAGCAGCCTCCTGTCATCAGCACTGTAATGGGCAATGGCTTCTACCGGAGTGTCCCCTGTAGTCCAAGCTGCAATGGTGCAGCCAGGGACATGATGCTTTTTGCCCCTGTGGCCCTGGCCAGTGGCCCTGATGGCTCTCTCTACGTGGGCGACTTCAACTTCATCCGCAGGGTTCATCCAGATGGATACACAAGAACCATACTCGAACTCAAGTGAGACCCATGATCTTGTTGAGTATACGCCTGATAAAGTCTGATCTTGGTAGGGATCTCCCACGGTGGGAAGCAGAGGGATTCTGAGCATTGGATTGACTTGAGCACAATTAAAGGAAAATTAGTGTGGCTGATATGGGTTAGTATGGCATTTGCTCAAGTTGACATCTGCAGTTGTGATCTTTTTGATCTCAGCAGAATACACTCTGAAGTTTGTCTTCATGCAAAAAGCCGAATATGTGAGGTTCAGGCATCACAGACTCTAATCTACCTCTTTAGGATGTAAGAGAAGCTCAGAGTCTGTGCTGTGAAACAAAGATATTTTTTCTCGTGGATTATGATGATGATATCTTCTACTGTGCTGCAGGCACTACATTCTCTATTTTTGTACTTTCTCAAGCGTAGAATCTCGGTGGGATTGCACAGTCATTTGTCCTGTAATGTGTTCACCTTATGTAACTTTACTCTCTCATTCTCTATTATTATCATCTCTGACTAATATTGCTGGTTCAGACGGAGTCTTCATGGTGTCTGTATTTGATACTTCCCTGCCCTCTGGGAGAAAATGCCAAGAAGCTTCCTGTTTAGGTTGATATTTAATGCGAAACAATATAGTCGTCTAAATCAAACCTAATTTCACTCCATGAGGAGAGAATTGATGAGACTCATAGGCTACTTATTGTAGCCTATGAGTCTCTACCTGACTCCTGTTAGCATCACAAGTGATTGTTTTTACCTTCTCTTTTCTCCTTTTTAAACGCTCCTTCATGGCTCATCACCAGGAACCGGGACACCAGACACAGGTGAGAATTGGTGGTTGACACCTCTTTTATGTATCTTGAAAAATACACATGTTCACCCAAAGGACATGTGTTGAGAGAAAAGACAAAACATGTGGAAAAATGTGTCACAGCACTTACCTTGGTTTGTTTGCTGTAAATTGGATTGACCTCACTTTTCCCATGCCCCACAAAGACGCACAATTGCACACATACACCGATAAAACACCCCAAATCTTCATGTACTGTAGGATACAATCAGATCTTCCAAATCCTCATTTAAATTTCACTGGGTGTTATTAAATGTGTAAACTGGAAAATAGCCAAAATGTCAAGGATTTCCTGTTTTAGAGGATTAGCAGAACTCTGTTTGGAGGATGCAGCGGTTCATTCACTTCCTGAGCTGGAGTTAAAAAAGTGTGAGGCCTGGTGCGGCCTTAGCATTGTGATGGTGGTGTGAGCTCTATACACCATGTTCAACAGAAGATTAGACAGATCTTAAAAGGTTTGTGTGTGTGTGTGTATAGATGTTTGTGAGCCTGTCTGTGTGTGCACTATTATCAGGGGTTATATCAAGCTGGGTGTGTGTGTGTGTGTGCATGCTTGTGGGTGTTGGTGAGACAGACAGAGAGAGTTTATCCGATTTGAAAAGGGAAAGGGGTTTTCAAGATGCCATATCTCCAGCATGCCAGCGTTTTCAATGATGCAAAAAGGATAACGTGGCTTGGTGTTTATGCTTGTCCTGTAAAGGTGGGTGTGCACAAATGTCTGTGAGTGTGAAAATGTAAATGTGCTCGTGACGCACAAACTATAGTAAATATCTACTGGAAAGCCTTAGCCAGTGATCCCAAGCACTGGTACTTGCACCCCAGGGGAATAGTAATGGCCTTGCCAGGGGCAAAGTAGAAAGATTGTCAAGTAGTTCAGATAATTAGATAGCTAGCTGAATGGCTGATATAGTGTAAATCTGATAAATATTTAACATGGCTAACAGTAATGAATAAATAGTTAAACTAATTAGTTAAAAGTAAAATTTGATTACTTAAAATAGTGAAAAATATATGAATATCCAGATGAAATAGTCAGCTCAAGGTATGAATACATTGTGAATTGGCTAAATAAAATCAATGGATAAACAGTTGTACAGTTATATTAGCTAAACGGTCAAAATAGCTCAAAGTAGCCCTAATGGTTAGATGGTTGAAACATCCATTCATCATTTGTCATGCCAAGTAGTATGACTGCAAATTTAACCAAACTAAAACTGAATTATTTGGGGAAAATATTGTAATATCCACTTTTATATCTACTTTAATGTCATTACTAGTTAAATACCATCCAGTTTAAAATCGATCTAAATTTGGAACAGGGCAAGCAGTGTCAGTGGAGGGGTGCTGTAGTTAATCCCGCAGACCTGTGGGGAAACTTCACACAAGAACTAAAGGATGGAGAAGCACTGGTCTTAGCCTGTAGTAACTGGATTTTTCTGACGGCACTCTGGATTCCCTCACCTCACCCTGGAGGTTTCTCCTTTGGTTCCCGCTTCCTCCCTTTTCTCCACCGCAGCTTTTTACCGTTTCTCTTTTATTCTATACTATTGTTCTCCCAAGTCAAATACATTAATTATTCATCCATATTCAGCTTTCAAAGCTTTTCACTCCACATTCTTCCCAGCAAAGTGCCTATCAGCCAACAGGGCTTCAAAACAAGGTGCTCTCCAAGGGGAGACAATATGGGATGTACTCACTGTAAAACCATTGTCTATTCTTTCCCTTCAAGAGTTTGAGCAAAGAGTAAAGCAAATAGGGAAGGAAGTCCTCTGCAATATTATCTGAGAGCCCAGACGCCTGATTCAGAGAGACAGTCAGGAACAGCTAGATCACTGTGTCTATCAACTCTGATCATTGTTTTTGTTATGTGTGCAGGGAACAAGGGAGGCTGGAGCGGGATTGTTTGTGCTGTGGTTGTTATTGTTGTTCATTTCCTGTCCACTGGATAAATGTATTCCGAGCTGTGAGCATCTAATTGAGGAAAAGACAGGTGAAGTTATTTGTAATCAGTTGTATTCACCATGCGAGGCTCGCAGTTGCTTCAAGAGGCCCAACAAATATGATATACTGTGCAGAGTAGTGGCACACTTTGGAACTCGGTGAATAACTCTCTTAGGATCAAGCCTAAATTATGCATGTGCAGTTCAGTGCAGAGTTCTGTAAACAGTTATGCACTTAATGGACTAGATGACTGACAGCACTCTTGCCTACATTGCAGCGTTTTTCTCTCTCTCTCTCTCTCTCTCTCTCTCTCTCTCTCTCTGGGTTGTGAGAAGTTTCCGTCTCAAATCAGAAGGAAATCTTTCTTTAGAGAGTGAGTATAAGATAGGCTCATGACGCACAGCTGCGGTCCAAGGTGAACACACAATGATAGGAAACTGTTGGTGACCTGTAAAAAAAAAGTGTTTAAGAAACAACAGAAAGCTCGTAAAGCAGCGTACATGCTACTGACAAGCATGACAGAGAGAATATTTTTCTTGACATTGTAATTTCTCTCGCAAGACATTTTTCATTAAATGGCCGGTGGAAAAAAAATAGCACCACTTCAGGGATGTCTTTGAGTTTAACAGCAGGGAGCCGACCAGACCCATCTGATAGTGGATATCACACCACAGACTAATTCTGAGTAATAATGAACCACAGGAAGCTGCAATTTTCAAAGTGCAAAATTATAATTCTTGAAAATACAACACAATAATCAATCTAACGAAAAGCTTTTCTGTAATTAATGTACTGCAGATGTATAGGAGCAAGCAGAGTCGTCTCTGTACAGCTACAAGTGCACAGTACTGGTGTTCGTACTCAAAGTACAGCACATAGCTCAAAGTCAACATGAGGCAAAATGAAGTCAGTGTTCATGGTGTGCTAACTTAAGCCGAGGCTTACCTGTGGATTCCACCATGTGCAGGGGAATGACAGATGTGAATCAGTCACTGTAGTCTCCTTCCTCTGGGCTTGGTGCTAGTGGTTGTGATGTTGATGTGCTGATGTGATGCTTTGTTCAACTGGGAATGTAGGGAGAAAGTGTTTCATTTTAAAATTGATCAGACGCAGTGACGTTCCTCTGTCTGACTTACTCTCTGCAGTTTGGTGATAACTAATGTCAAAAGTAGAGGCAGGTGCGTAGTTTTAGTGAGCTGCTTCCGTTACACTTTGCTGCAGCACATCTGATATCATCACAAGTGTTGTCTAGAGCGGCCGCAGTCTGCTCCTGCAGCAGCGTCACAGCTGGCTCAGGTGTAATCCAGGGGTGACAGTGAGGACAAAAGATATTAAAACAGTACGAAAAGTACACAGTTCCATATACCCTTTCCTGTTACACAACATCCTGTATTTTTGAGCCTTATGCTGAATAACCTTGCAGTCTTATGTCCACTGCTACCTCCCATAAACCAACAAAAACAACTAGAACAATTAACAATTATGTGCCCACACAGCTCATTTGGCTTAGGCCAAATTTAGCTGCATGAATGTTTGGGGTTTAATTTTGGTCTTGGACCTTTGTTGCCTGTAGTTCCTACTCCCTGTTATTGTCCCTTCTCTTTTCCTGTTTCTCTCAGTTAGGTTTCTTTATTTTAAACAAAGTTTCATAGAAGCATAGGATTGTCAATAATCAATCTAGGATAACATTTTATATTTATGACATATTGCAAACAACACAGCATCACAAAATCGAAGGTCACTTTAATATGTACATAAAATGAAATTCTTGAATCTGTCTCATTGTCAAAGTAGATTCTTGCTACAGAGGTATCATATTACAGCAACATTATAAAAGGATGCAGCTATTGGAAGGATTTACCAAGGCTTTAATCTGACACTCTTCACCTTATTCAGTCCACACATACATTTATACATAAGTTTCCTTATCGGTGCCTGACATGTGGATGCTTCAAAGCTGAAGAACATATGACTAAATGGCTCATGTAAAATATTCCCATGGCTTCACTGTTAGCAATTGTGAGCACTTCTTTACTTTTATAACAATCCTGTTGGAGAGTCCTGCACAGGGGTTATCATTTGACCCCAGAGAAAACTCTACCTTATTTCCACATCAAAAAGAGTAAGAATGTGTGAGCATTACAATCTGAGTACAGATTACTTTGCTGTACTCACAATTTTGCTATTTTCTACAGTAACTGAAATTCAGTTTGAACAAAATATCCATTCTTTGTTTTATTCTTACAGTGAGTAGATCTACACAAAAAAATGAATTACTTAATGGTCACCTTACATCAGGACATCATCTTTATGCAGCATATAGGCTATTCTGCACATATAGAAAAGGTGGAGCATGTTACCAAGAGCCTTATCAGAGCTCTGGATCCAGGGATGTTATTTTCCTCTTGAACAGCTCCATGTTGTCCTTGTTTGAATGATGGTTGACTATGTTATTGTTTGGATTTCACCTCATTTTATGTGAAAATGTTTTGTTCTTTTTTTTCATGCAGTTTGAATGTAGTCTTTTGAAGGTATGTTGAGATTAGCTCAGATTGATTTTACTGAATGGGATTATTAGTGTGACCAGGGGCATACAAGGAACATGGAATCACTGGTTTAATACTTTGAATTCATAAGGGTATTTTTTTTTCTCTTAAAAAACTTATACTTACAAAATCCCAAGAATAGGATAATCACTTAGGCCTGTTATCTGGCTGCTGTGGCTGTGGCCATCTGTACTATTTAAATTACGTGATTAATCTTGTTGTTCCAGCACTGGCTCCTGGAGTTTCTCACAATAATGCTTTTCACTGGGATGACCTGATTGCTGCTAAATACCTTGGCTTGAATTAATGGTGTAGTCTAGTTGTGAATACTGACACTATGGGTAGAATTTCCTAAAATAGGCCACTTCTCACTATCAATATAAGTTCAAACAAGCATCCATCTGTGTCAGTCTGGGTTAACAGAAGAACAGAAGAAACTCAGTGTTGTTTGCTGGTATTTGTCACTGGTGAAATTTGCACATCTTTACCATTTTAACTTACTCCACTTTGTGACTTGACTGACTTGGACTAATGTCGTACACCCTCTCCTACTAGCACCAGCCCTGCTCATAAGTACTACCTGGCCATGGACCCAATGGGGGAAGTTCTGTACGTGTCGGACACCAGCAGTCGCAAAGTGTACCGGGTGAGAAATCTTGGACAGCCAAAAGACCCGTCACGCAACCTTGAGGTGGTGGCCGGGACAGGGGAGCAGTGTCTGCCCTTTGACCAGAGCCACTGTGGAGAGGGCAGGAAGGCCACTGAAGCTGCACTCAATAACCCTCGAGGTAGGACACAACACACACTGCACTCCCTCAATAAGTCACGACACACTTTCGCCATGGGCATGAGCTATGTTTATAATCCATCAGTACGTACCAATCAGTATTCACTAATATTTGGTACATGCTTTGACAAGTTTTCTGAAGGTCACAATTTCTGTATTGAAACAGCACAAAACACTAACAAGTTTAATTATTTAGTATTATTTTTGATTTCATGCCAAAAAACATCTCAGAATCGCCTGTTTTTCTCAACATTGAGTGCAACACTCTGCATATCTGTATTGAATTTCTCATGGGAGCCACAGACCTCACTATAGTGATCTCATAAAAAGTTACTTTGATAACCCTGGAACTGTCTCTGTGCTCTATCTCTGCGCTTTGAACGTTATTCTCCTTGAAGTATAGTTTATAGAAAATGGTAATGTGTGTGGGAGGGTAGTAGGATTCTTTTTATGTAACAATATTGTGCTCACGTTTATCTACCAACTCATGTCGGTCAAAATGCAGTGTTACAGTCTGTACAGTCTTCAAAGATATATCAGTATCTGTAAATTCCTCGTCCTTCTTCTGTGGGATGTTTCTGTTTTTATAGCTAGAGGCCTGCTTGATTCTTGTTAAGAAATTATTCTCTCTGTCCAGACTGACACCCAGCAATGTGAATTTCGGGTAAATTATTAATCAAAGCAAGCATAGTGAACAAATGTTCTATTATATCAGACATAAGACATTTATGGTTCATTAAATTTCCTTTTTAAATTACAGCGCTGATTTTCTTAATTACTTATTGTTAACTTAAAATGTTTATATAGGATATAATAACACTACGTAGGTGTAAATGTAACAGCTGATTTCAATGTTTTGACTAAAAGACACAGTCATTTAATCCTTAAAATTCCTCTTTGACTGTAAGCCCTCAAATATTTAGATATGCCGTGGCCTTGAAATAATGCTTAATAGGTTCAAGGATCCAACTGTGCACTGGCACATAAACACCCCATCACATCCCCAGCACCAGCCTGCGCTGTTGTCACCTGGCATGATGGATTGATGGGTTCACGCTGGCTGCGCCTATTTCTATTTCTCGACCCTGCCGGCATTTTTCAAATACAAATTGATTTAACCATGCAGCATTCATTTTTCCACTCTTCAGTAATTATCATTGTTGGTCAAAGTTACTTAAAGGTAATTACTTAATTCTCTACATGTGATTCACCTTTGAAATAAGTGTCTTCACAATGAGAAAACTGCCTGGTCTGCCACCCTACTGCTTGACGTCTCACACAGCAGATATTCTGCCTTGTCACGGCAGGAAAAGCACAAGTGTGGCTAATAGAACTGATAATCATGGCTGCAGTCCATTCAGGTGTTCCCTGGTGTTGTGTGTGCTGGCTCATTGTCAAGGCTGATACATCAATGGAATAAGGCCATTATAAATGCTGTTAGTTGCACCTGCTTCTGTTGCTATAAGAAGGGAAAATGTTTACTGAGAAAGAAATAGTGTGTTGTGCGAGCTTTGTCTAGTGCAGCTCACTACACTTAAGGCTCCAGAGATGGAGTGGTCTATTTTTGGGTTGCACTGACTCGCCCATAAAGACTGAATTACAAGTATTATAAGGAAGTCAAAATGACAGTGTGGTCCAAAAAAATCCAAGGCCATTTTCACGTGAATGGGCGTTGTTTGTTTTCTGCTGATGCCACAAGAGTCTACTTAAAGGTAGAGCCTGGAGGTTTGTTCGTTGCAGTTTGTACACAAAACATTCAAACTGGGCCCCTCCTCTCAGGCTCAGCTGTGCACGCCTCCTGTCACTGATGGCAGCAGCAGCAGCAAAGAAAAGGAAATGCAGTCCGAGTGAAGCGCTGGAGCGGCGGGCTAGTGTCGAGCTAGTGGGTGTTAGCCAGTGCGGATAGCATCTTCTGCTGGCATTAGCTAGCATCCGGGACAGATAGCTTCACCTGCTCTGTCATTAGCTGGAGAGACTATGCTGACTCCACCCAGAAACGTCCATGCTCACAACGAAACAAAGCCAAAGACCAAAATACAGGCAGGGGGAGGGGGCTCTGCAGACACAGTCACCACCACACAGGACTAGAAGCCCATAGGTGATGATTAAGCCGGGTTTCATTTATATAAGTGTAGTGTTTATTTTTGAGCAAAAACCTCCAGACTCTACCTTTAAGTACTTGGTTTACTTACCTCAGAGGTGCTGTGTTGTACACACATGTATGTCTGCATAGGAAAGTGTTCTCAGACTTTCCGTATATGTGGATATACTGTCTCTCATAGATCCTACAGCTGGTGCCAGTCACAGCTGACATTGAGCAAGGGCAGAGTACACACTTGACAGGCAGCTAGTCTATCACAGGGCAGACATATAGAGACAAACAACCTTACACGCTCACATTGACACCCACGGGCGACTTATAGTCACCAATTAACCTGCATGTCTTTGGACTGTGGAAAGAGGCTGGAAACCCCGGAGACAACCCCTACAAAGGCTCAAAGGAGAACGTGCAAACTTCACACAGCACAGCCCCAGTTAGCTGCGGGGTTCGAGCCGAGAACCTCCTTGCTGCGAGGCGATAGTGCTAACCACCACATGAGCTTCTGCAACAACTACACAAATTGACCAACAATACCATGCAGAGGAAGGCGGTTTCGGTAATTTGAAGATATCCTGTGAAAAATGGAGAGTAGCTGGCCGAGAGAACAAGATAAAAGTACAGTAATTGTCATGACAGGACAAGTTATTTGATCTTTTTATTAAAATGACAATAATAGCCTGACTAATAGGGTAAGTATGGCTTCCCTTGGCTTACGGGGGAAAATGGCACTTGTAGGCGCTAAACTTAACCAAAATACGCCTGTCATATTAAG
Source organism: Selene dorsalis (assembly GCA_900303245.1). Lineage (NCBI taxonomy): Eukaryota > Metazoa > Chordata > Actinopteri > Carangiformes > Carangidae > Selene > Selene dorsalis. The sequence goes on from OMNW01008437.1 coordinate 16,734, forward strand.
CCTTTCTAATACAGAGAAGTCTGCAGATTCAGCCCTGATTCCCTCCTAGCTTTAGCTCAGTTCGAGCTATTTGAATTAATGCACGTATATTTCAGACATTAAGCCTGGAGTGTCGATTTGAATTGGTTAATCGTTCTACCCTTACTTATTAGCTGACAGGAGTGGATTCCAGCAATGTGTCTTTTCTGCTGTTGCACTCTATTTCTGTTTCCTTTCTTCTGCCCTGCCTGTTAGCTGGAACAAGTCGTACCAGTGTCTTCCAACTTTTGTCATTAATAAGGCATTGTCACCGAGGGGAAAGCCGGAGTTTTGGA
>OMNW01008438.1:4972-19122 GCA_900303245.1 Selene dorsalis
TCCATTATCCATTATGCTGTGACATGCTATTACAAGCACATTCATTCATAGCGTTTCCCCACCCAAATGCAGCCATGCAGAGACAGCTCGTGGCCTCAAATCCATTTCACCAGGCAGAATGTCAAACAGCTGTGGTTCAGGAAGAGGCAAGAAAGTATTTGTGCTTCACCATCAAACCGTTTATCCACGGACCGACTCTCGGTTCTCAGCTTTTGATACTCAAGAGACCGAGTGAGTGTGATAATGAAAAATCCAAAAGCAATTTTACGATTTCATGTCACCTGATTTCATTTCACATCTCTGCAACAAACTGCAAACTGGTGTCACATATTCATATTTGACTATATTTGCTCCAGCAGACATAAAAAAAACAGTTGTGGTATTTTATGTAACTTTGTAACACAGTCTCGTCCTCACTGTTATTGTATGACCTAGTCTGGCTCTGTGTTGTCTATCCGGCTGTCCTTGCAGCCTCAGGCTCTGCTGCAGCTGATGGCATTGTCCTTACGGGCAGACAAGCCACGCAGACAAAGCTCAATCAGGACAACTTCCTCTTGGTTTCTGAAGGGGGAGGGGGGCGTCGGGCCTTACTGGACTTTCACAGATAAAGAAAGGCAACCCAGACGAGACTTCGGGAAGTAGTCAGACCCCTTCACTTTCTCATTTTGTTTGGCTGTAGGCTTAATTTAAACTTGACCAAAGAGGTACGACATCGCTGAAAACAAGAGAGGATTTCTTTTGCATACCTCAGCAGAATCTTAATCCAGTACAACACAGCGGCAACAGTGTCAGCGGTTCCCGCTTTTGCGTCATCTTGGGTGTGCCAAGCTTAACACACCAGTACTTGTGCAGTGCCAATCCCTCATCATTGCCCCTGACCTCCTCCTCCTCGTATACTAAAGCTGTGATCTCTCAGGCATCAAATCCAGGCTTGACTCAAAGGCAACCAGAGACTCATCCTCATGCTTCTGCAGCGATTTCTGTGACTTTGCCAAGCTAAGAGCTGAATCCTTGCCGAATTGGGAGGTTACATATCCTCCAGAGACAATTTATCGGTATTGTTCCCAGTGTCCTGATTTGCCTGCGAGTCTCTGGAGCTGAGAAGCATGATGCTGCAACTACCTTACCATTCTGTAGATATGGCACAATCCAGGTGGCCGGGCTCTGCTTGGCAATCAGGCCGAAGAGTTATATTTTTGTCTCATCGGACTAGAAAATCATTTTCCTACTCTCCCGATCTGCACCATCTGCTGATGTCTGAGCAGCTTTTTCAAGTCTTTTACCAAAGCGTGGCTTCCCTCTGGCCAAAGGCCTGATTGTTGGATGGAGTGCTGCAGGGACAGTCGCCTCTCCATCACTAAAGAGGTCCTCTGAAGTTCTGTTACGGTGGTTACTTGGTTTTTTCTTCCCCGACTCTCAGGTTTGGTCAGACAGACCGCTTTAGCAGCTTTAGCAACAGACATGGGGGTGGTTACTGACCCAGTGATGAAGCCTGCTGGGGTTCCTGCAGTCATCAGTAACCTACACCTTTAAATACCTTCGTCCCTGTCTGACTCAACACAATGCCGTTGCAGAGACATAAAGAATGTGATTTGATATGATACTTTCAAAAACACTACATCCTCCCAAAATACAATCGGTTCATGCTTGTGTCTGTATCTGCTGTCTAATGTTATAACACACTCAGCGTATCACTGTATCAGACTAAAAGAGAAAGAGAATTTCTAATGACAAATATGTTTTGTTTTTTGTCGTAACCAAGCAACGCGCCTTCGAGGGATGATCATCAGTCTCCTTGTGAGTCACAGTCACCTTTGACCCCCTCCGCTCTGTTGTCAGTTGTCAGGCTTCTCTGAGAGTTCAACATATGATAGCGTGACCTGGCACTCCTCCACTGAGCGGACAGCGTGAGGACGAAGGGTTCGTTCTGATGAGGACGCTCAGCTAATGACTCGAAAAGGAGCCGGCGTGAGTTGACAGCAGGACGTTAAGGGGAGTTATTAATGAACATTTCTCAGAAGTGAGTGAACAGAGTCTTGCAGGAGCGGGCTCTGTGGCTCATGACATGCTTTCAAATAATGCCCTGAAGAATGACACGCCAGGCTTTCTCTGAACTTTTTTTTATTGGAATGAACTGAGTAACCTCCAAGTCTCCTTCAGCATGTGAAAAACAATACTGACCCTGCACCGTTTTTACCTGTGGCACAGAAAGTGGTGCAATAAACTCTAGTTTCAGCTCTGTTTTTATTAAACTAGTCCCATTAAAACACAATTCGTAAACAATCCCCTCTGTCTCTGGCTGGCATTTCTACTGTGGGATCCAGTCCTGTTATCAGCCAAATGGATTGTTTTGTTTGAGGCACACCAACCATATCTGTGGGCGGCTTCTTCTTGACAGTTTGACTCTCACTTTAAGGCTATTTCAGAGGCCCAAGGGCGCACCAATGTGCTGATAAACTCATCCGTCAGTTTGCTGTTCTGACTCCTGTGAGTGCACTTCATATTGATTTGATTTGATGAACACGATGGCCTCATTAAAATCTAATTTGGCGGGCTGTCTCAGAAGTCTGCCATCACGGGGATAAGTGCAGAGCAAAGGATGAAGCTCACCAGTATCCTCATCACTTTAACACTTAATTTAAAATAATGGTCTTAAGACACTTTGCAAATGCTTGGATAGAAATGGGCAGGGACCAGGAATAGAGCTGGGTGGGAAAATAATCAAACATGAGACTGAATTTTTGGGACAAGGAGTACAACCGTTTTAACTGACCACTGAGAATCACAGGTCTGGTCAACTGACAGCCGAGATAAAAGAAAAAAAAAAAAATCAAAAACACAGGGAGGATGAATGAGTCAGGCACAGATGACAGTGACTTTCCAGAAATCACTCACACCTCCAGATATGCAATTTATAGCATTTACCGTAGTTCAGACATTGTCTTTTGCACAGGAAATAACACCTAAAAACATTGTGCACACCATTATCCCATCAACTTAATATGAATCTATTGACAAATCACATTCTTACAGTACAGAAATGGTGTTTATTATGAACCGATACTTAACCATATATTTAAGTAATCTAGGAAACAGTTGCGGTGAAATGTACTGGGGGTGTTCTGAGTAACTGTTTCCACTTGCAGGAAGGCCTCTACAGTAAGGCTGCTCTACATAAACACATGCTTACTGCTTTAATAAAAGACCATTTCCAACTACAACTCACCAAACCAGTAACTGATGCAAGTCACTTTAATGTCCTGGCACTTCAAACGGGAAATAACAGTATAAAAGCAGAGGTCTTGATAACAAAATGAAGTAAAAATGCAGACTGGACTCCTACCTTGTTATCTATGTGACTCCATGCTGTTGTTGTGGCTGCAGGATTTGTGAAGGTGGCTTGACTATAGAGTGTAAGTTATCACAGATGAACGAAAGGGAGAGCGGAAAAATCCCAACAGATGCAGAGCAAATCTTCCCAAAACAGTGGGTCGGTATCCGGAAACCGCGCTCTGTACTGAAGCGCAGAAATTACAAATACCCGCTGAATTCAGATATGGAGATCTTCTCCTCTGCCAGGTGCATAATCCAGAGCTCACGGTCGCATTAAGGAGGAGGAATTAAACTGCAAAGCGGCTGATGTGTCTCAGAGTAAAGTTTTTTTTCAACCCCTGCGCTTCGCTTGTCTCCACACACACTACAGAGAGAGGAGCTGAGTTTCTCCCTGGAGCTGCGCCTCTGATGTCAGCAACAACGTGAGCTCCAGGAAGTGGTGACGCTCTCCGGTGGTACGTTTCCAAGGCAGCGGCGACAAAACTGTAGGGACTACCGCCCCCCTGTGGACACCTGGAGCAAGTACAACACCTGACCCCAGAGTCTGTTTGCTGCTCTGCTTGTATTCTGCAGAGTCAAGCCATCACAACAAAAATATATGATACTAGAAATCTGGGAAAATTTATATTTACATTAAATTCAACATGTTCAAACAAATGTGACAGCAAAAAATACATAGTTACGTTACATAATGTACATTATATATACATTATGTAATGATACTCTCTCTCTCTCTCTCTCTCTATACATATATATATATATATGTAGAGATAGATTTTGTCCAATCCTGTTAATTGTCTTAATTAATGAATTAATACTTAAAATGTGCCTATCTATTTACATTACTTACATGCAATATATTAAATGTTGATATTGACAAATAAGGTGACCAGAAATTGATATGTGAAGAGAATATTATATTAATATTTCATCATTTAATACAGGCACATGGCACACAACCGCCATACTGGTTGAGGACAGCTATACTGAAAAAAAAAGAGTTCAGTGTTCATTTTATTGTGAATATCTTAAGGGACTTTTAGCAAAAGCTACAAAAAGCCTGTATATTCTGCTTAAGGTTGGACTGCAGAGACAGATGATGGACCGGCGCTTGACGAACCACTCTGTATCTTCGCTCAGCTGTTAGTTCTGTGTAAACATGTTTATTCTTCGGTGTGTGTCCACCTACTCATCATTAGTAACTGTGCCTGTCTTTAGTCAACAAACAGGAGCTCCTGCTGGTTACATGCCCCCAGAAAGGAAAACGCTAAATGGCTCAGTAATTACTCAGTCCTTACAAAATGACCAGCAAAACATTTCCTTCCTTTACACTGTCTGAAAGAGCCATTAGGAAGTTGAACTTTGCTTGCGACTTAAGACACTCTTAATATCTGTAAACATCTGTAATATTTGGACACCGAGTCCTAATTTTTCTGGCAGCGTGAGGAGCATGTTGTGTTCAATCAGCAGACGCATCAACGTGAGTCCCACACTAATGGGCCATGACAGTGAAAGCAACAGCAGACGAATGCAGCGGTGTATTGTGAGGCAGGGATTTGAAGGTGTTGTGATTTATGTCACTACATTTAACAGATTTTGGTTGCTTGTCAGACTGCTGAACCTTTGCAAGTGCGAGATAGAAAGCAGGCGACCTGTGTGCGAAAGGTTTTCATAATGGGTACTAAAAATGCAACCCTGGTTAGAGCTATCTCCTCTTTTCAGCACATTAGACCAGACTATCGGAATAACAAATGCTCCACTGACCTTGGTCCCCACATCACTCTCTTCAGATTAGTTCCACACAGCACTGTTTTATTGTGATCAGACATGCCCTTGCTCTGTGTAAGACTTCTCGAGTGCAATGAATATCAATTGAACATTTGCATCTCTCTGTGGATTTGCAGTGCTTGTAGATGCCTGTACAGCTGAACCGTGCTTTAGACGAAAACCACAGGCAGCTGTTATGAACAATAACAACCTGTGCACGCACAAGGGAGCGTGTGTGTGTGTGTGTGTTTCTTGTGGTTTTTGCAGCATCATCCCAGAGTGTTTCAGAGAGATTTACAGTATCCAGAGAAAAGCTGGATGGCTTCGCTCTTCGTCTGTTTATTCAAAATGCTTTTCAACATCGTGTAAATGGGTATCAGGAGTTTTTTCTCCATCTCCAACATTATTTTTTTAATTACATTTATCTGTTTGTCTGACTGTCGGAAAATAAAACTTCACATAGGCACCAATCAGAGTTCTGTATATAGAAACTCTAATTAGATTGAGGCACATTGCTGCATTGATTTGTATATTTACGAGGACAAAACAACAACTGGTCATTTTCATGGATAAAAATTCCTTAAACCTAAAATAACTAATTTTCAAGTAATGTCATTTGTATTCATTCCAGTCATACGTTCACATTCACATAGGCCTAATATGATGCTTGAACTGGCTGCTGAATACCCTGAAGACCAGTGCAGTGTTGGGAATTCCCCCCTTATGTTATGTGTACTGAAGCAGCCTCTGTGTGTTTGTGTGTATGCACATTCACATTCTTGTGCATATCCCTCTTGTAGTCTTTTTTGATCTTTCTAAAAGGGGCTTCAAGAAAAATCCATTTCCCACTCGGGGCAAACTGTGGCTGGTGTTGAGATACTGGAAATCAATAAGGCCTTTAGCAATCAGGTGGAAACCTAAAAATATGAGGGAATAGATTTTTTTTTTACACATCAGTTCATGTTAAATGATGGATTTCCTATCCAGTGCAGTGTGCCATGCTGGGAAACCCAGTAAAGGAGCCATTGCTCTGGTTCATCCTCTCCTCCAAGGATCTGCCAACAACACAGAGGCAGAGTTTTTTTTTTTTGTGAACAGAGCTAATGCTCACTTCTTAGAAAAATACTAGACTCACTTGATAACCACCCCACACCCCAATAAAAATGCATGCAGTGTCAGTGATCAAACAGACTTTCCTGGTATCCATATCCTGTAGTTTCCTCTAAAAATCATCTTCAGGGCATATCACATGATGCCCATGTGCACTGGGACTAGAATAGAAGCTGGAGATGTCTTTGATTCTTGAACCGTAGAAGAAGACTAAATCAAGATCAATTAAGAGTGATCTGAATCAAGACTAAATAAAAGGGATGTTATGGTTAGTCGAGTGAGAGAGAGAAACTGTGTCTGCAGCTCAGTGTTGTTTTCATCATCTTATGAACTTACTTGCCACTAAACACTGACGTCCTGCTGACAGTAAGACATCTATGTAAAATAGCAGGTGATTGTCTTTAACTTAATGTCATGTGATACATCAGGTCATGACATCATTTCACAGCAGAAGCCTTTCAGTGATGCGCAAAGACACCAGATTATCATCTGTATCTAAGATCTACTTTAGGTTCTATCTTTACAATATTAATTATCTTCATACAAAAACCAAAAAGAGTGTTGCTGTAAGTAATCAAATGCCCGAGGCTTGACAAGTGGTTCCTTATATATATATTTAATTCTTACAAAAAGACTATAAATAAGCTGATTTAAGGAGAGTTTGTTGTTACAGGGACATTTAATTAGACCTGTACATGTCATCTAAACATCCTGTTCCCTGGAGCTGCAGAGTGAGGGGGGTCTTCACCAGAGGAGACTGGATTACCACTCTGGCTCTGAACTCTCTGTTCTCACTGCAACAGAGATAAAAGAGTAGACATCAGAATTCAAGCATATTTTGGATATGATCTGAAAAATGTTTTTGTTTCATTCTGTGTAATAGTTTTCTGTTATTTGTTACCTGGGAGTGAAGCTGATCTGTAGACACTGGCTGCAGCTGCTGACATGGAGCTCCTTGGACCTGAGAAGCCCAAAGTCTGGAGTCACTCTGAACACATGATGGTCCCCTTCATCTGACTCTGCAGACAACAAATAATATGATGTGAATTTTCGTTGTCACATTAGGGACAAAATTTGACGTAGACCAAACAGTCCATACAGTCAAACTGGAAGATCTAATGAGAAGATCTAAACAAACCAGAGCCAAGTAAATGCAAATAAAGTCTTGGAAATGATACCAAGGTTTACCAATAATTGATTTCCAGTATGTGTGGGCTCCATGACTGTAGAGGTTTACTTCTATTGTCTCCAAATCCCCCACATAGCAGTTCCCAAAGTTGACGCTGTGGGTAGACAGACATAGAGTGGACAGATCCAGACAGGCACAGAGAGGCACCATCTGATCAGAGCAGAGGAAATCAGTTTTTAAAGGTCAAATATTTTGCAGTTATCTGCTTAATAATTTTCTTTTTTCGCACATGTAAACTAATTTCTGCAGTGGAAATTCACTTCAGTCTCTGACCTGCCGGCTGTTGTTGCTGTAGTGAATCAGAAGGTTTTGCTGGAACTTCAGCTTCTTCTGCCCGCTGGCATCGTGGGTCAACATCACCCCGGGGGAGACTTTCTCATCTGCCTGGTCCACATGATCCAGGAGAGGCAGAGAGCAGTGGAAGGCCACTTTCACCTGGCATTCACAGACAAGAGGGACAGGTAACACAACACCTCTAATGTAATTATACTTCGTTCAGGCCAGGGGTCCCCTCTCATCATCACACCTGCATGCTCTTCTGTGGTTGCAGCACTAGAGAGTGACTGTCACCAGTGGATGGGTTGCTGGAGGGGCTGGTCCTGGCTGGAGGCCGGGGCTTGAGCACTACAAATGGAGGCTCAGTTTCCAGCCTGAAGTGTAGAGGCATCTCTGAGGTGTTTTTCAGCTGAAGTGTCCGTGCGATGTCAAATTCCCGCACTCCCAGCTGTGGAACAAATCAGCCACAAGTATGACTGATCAGAAATACTGTGCACCACTGGGACTAATACCTCATGCATGCATCCAGTATGCCAAAGCATTGTTTATTAGTATTTCTCAGACCGACCTCTTCCTCCGATTCTGCCCTCAGTAAATCACCTGCCGAGGCTCGAAACTCCAGCACCCCATCGTCCTCTTCCATCTGCACTAACAGCCTGCAGCAACGGGGAGCCAAGAGGAAGATATGCAACTTAATCAGACCACCTCTGAGCAGCTTTTGCCTAACCTCAGCTGATTTTTAATTTAGGAAGCGTAAATGGAGTTGGATGCATCAGGGGTTTTGAGGACATAAATAGTATGATTGTAATTGCTTACACTGCAGGCTTAACGGCTGCTAGTAGATCCATCCTGACAGGCTCCAAATCCAAACCCTGAGCTCTTCCAACTTTCCCCGGGACACAGGCGGCCATCTGTAAACACACACAACACAATGAGGGAGTACAGTGTGCCACAGAGTGACATACTGTTCACCTTTTTTAAGTTTTAACATTGAAAGATACTATTTTATGAATTTAGCATGTTACCTTAGAGTCTAGACTCATGAAACCCAGAGCTAATCCCACACATCTGGACTCACAAGATGAATTGGAAAGAGTCAAAGGAGTGAAAGATACATGGATTGTGCTGCTGCTCTTTGCAGGAATCACCTTGAAATACACCCCAGAAAGAAAATACATCATTACTGATAGATAGTTGTGTTTACACAGCGATTTAGTGGTAATGGAAATGTATGAAGCCGTAATCTTATAAACATACTATTTGCTGAGGCGTGATGCAGAAGGGGTAATCTGAAAGGTTGCCCACATGAGGTCGGATGTGGACAGAGAAGAGTTTCTTCTTTGCAGGAGAGGGATAAAGACAGGTTTCCTTTTCATCGCAGCCATCCATGGGTATATATTCCTCCTCTTCCATCTCCTGAACTCAGCAGGAGAAAGACAATTTGAGCCAGTGGAAGAATAAAACACACCACGTGGGTCCAGTTACTGGCATTGTAGCCATAAGAATTTCCCAGAGGCCACATCATAAAAATCATTTAAATTTATGTTTGTGTGTCTCTGCTGTGGTGTTAAATGCACTCACATGCTTGCTTTGGAGGGAGGTGCTCGTGGTGCTTGAGTCTGAGCTGTGAATTCTTTCCCAGGCTGGTTGAATATCCCCATCGGGAAGCCTCATTGCTCCACTCATCACCTCATTGCCATCAGCATCTTTGAGTGGGAAACCACCTCCATATGCCACCACAAGGTCCACCAATTTATGGTCATTCGGATCTTTGTTATACGTCTCCCAGTCCATGCGAATATCTGGCAGCACATAAAGATTTAGATTAAATGACTTAATTAGCCAAGGTAAAAAATCCTGATAGCAGACCACTTTCAATGGGCAAACATAATAGTGATTCAACTGATTCCTTTTCTTTGTGACTCTGACTCTGTTTCTAAATACTGCTCCTATTCTTGCAGTTACTGTTGACCCAAAAGACAGGAAATGTGCTGGTCCAACAATTTTTCCGCCTGGCCAGGATGTTTTAATGATTATACTTACCAATCATGGTGGGGTTGTTGATGCGAAGAGAACGAGACACTGTGTCACCTCCAGATAAATGAGTGCCAAATCTAATGAAGGAAAAAGCAAAAGACCTTTGATTCTGCTGAAATGATGTCATGTCGTTGTCAAAGACACACAATTAATGATGGATTTAATTGGAGAAAGCGACAGTGGTACAGACTGTATGGTTGGACCCAGGTTCTGGTCATCTAGTCGTGGGCCTGTCATCTGGAAGTAGAGTGGGCATCCTTTGACTGTCATTTGCATGGGAATGAGCCGGGGCTCAAGGCCCCCGATCTGCAGGAGGGAAATCCAATTTCACCATTATCCACCAGTCCACGACAAAAACAAGAGAATATAAACATATGTGGAAACTGCTGAAAGTTGACATCATACTTTGCATATGAGATGATCTCTGTATTCCCCCCACATGTCAGTGTAGGCGGTCACATCCACAGTGAGGGTCTGAAACGGTCCCAGTGTCCCTGTGTGTGGCAGGATAAAGACAGCTGCACCTTTTCCATGACCCAGCAGGCTGCTAACAAACTCTGACAAAGGACAGAGAAATGAAGAATCACTACTAGTAATTCTGGAGCCCAATAGTCTAAGACTCATCTAAAATATAAATAAACATACAAAGATTAAAAAGCAAAAGCATACCCCCATGCGCTTTCTCTTCTACCTTCTTAGCTTGGACAGAGTGAAGCGGCTTCTTAACATAGGTGACGTGACACAATCTGCAATTAAGGTGCAGTCTGTGTCACAGGTACGGTGCAGTTAAGTAACTCTGTTGCATACTTGCTGTACGTCAGCGAGCTAACTGCTTTACCTTGTCTCTGAGTGGTTGTTTGGTTTGGAGGCATGGCAGTTGAAATACTCTGCCTCTATAATGAAAGAAGCAGGGATACCAGTTTGATTGGTCACAAGAAACTGCTTCGTTACGGCTCTCTTCAAAACAACATCGTCTCCAAAGTCGAGCACGAGCCTTGAGGAATTCTCACCCTCTGTGGTGGAGCTGAAAGCAAAGAACAGTGGTAATATTTTGAGCAGTAAGGCATCAGTCTGTAAAACTGACTTCATAAACACTTTTGAAATGGAGCTTCGGGGTGTGGGGCTACTAAGTAAGTACCAGACATTTGGCAGTGAGTAAGACACACTGAGTTTCTTGGTTTTGGAGGCAAGGATTCCAAGAACAAGAGGAGAGTTCATCTCCCGGACCTCACAGAGAGCAGCCACCTCCGTCAGCTCCAACTGGACAGAAAAGACAAACAAGAGAATAAAACATCAAATTTCAGATGACAGAATAAGCAGACCAAAGACTTGCCATGTTAAATTTGTCCCTTTAGCGTTATGTCTGGTATGTTTGAGGTGTGTTAACAATCTGTGCTGTAGACTGATACTTACATCTGTGTGAGATGTAAAATTCACTGTGATCTCTGTGCTGGCATTAGGTCCCAGAGTACCACAGGAGGGCTCAAAACTGGCTGTACACAGTGAGGCCTGTTTTCCCTGCAGCTCAGCCTGGTGAAGAAAATATCCAAGAGCCATCACCAAGTTATGACTGTGTGAAAAGACATCCCATTTGTCAATTTCACTAACCTTTTACACTATACGGATTATAAACTGCTAACATGCACACGGATGAAGGCTTTGTTTCGTACATGATTTTATTGCAACTTTCATTATTCACACAAGGGATGGAATGATAAAAGTAGTACAGCATACCATCCATCTGAAGTCTGTAGGCAGCAGAGTCTGGTTGAAGAGAGTGACAGTGCCCTTGGCAGGAACTCCAATGTAGAGGTCGGAGAAGATCAACTCACAGTTTAGCAGACACACCCGAGGGGACTGCACATCTGCTCTCACTGACAGGTGACTGCAAATTAACACACAGGTGGGGTACAACACTGCTATCACTTAGTAACCTCAGTAAAACTGTTATATTGTTGTCAAAGGCTGGTCCATCCAACCTAACTATTCCAACTGCCTTTTAAGTACATTGGTTATGTAAAGGAGGAAAATCTATATCTCTCCATGATCAATCTTCAGAAAAAGAGGCATAAAGTTTTATGTAACTGTCCATCCTTACCAACCAGTTCCATTCTCCACAATCAGCTCTAACTCTGTTTCAAGTTGCTGGCAGAAACGTGGCCTGAAGAACACATCCACACTGCACGAGGTCAAGGGGGGCAGCACACCTCTGTAGGGCTCCACTAATATCTAAACACCAATACTGATTACTAAGTAAAAAGGAACAAATTAACAGAAATATTATCTTATTGTGTGTTTGTTGTCACATTAGTCCACTGTACCTGAGGGTCTTTTTGCTCTTGTTGACTGTCCTCAATTGTCCAAGAGGCCTCTAGGTGGGTGCTGTTGGTGAGGAGCAGGGCGGTCTGTGCCTCCTCCCCAAACCTAATGAGTCCAAAGTCCACACTGGGCACATTGGAGGTGACTATGGGACCCTATTAGAAATCAGATGCGGAGCATAGAGAGATCACAGGTCACAGAAAAACTATGCTCAATTATATGTCTCAAAAAGAAACTCTTATTGTGAAATTTAACAAAATTTTAACAAATTTATCATTTGCTAGTTGCTAGTTTTAGACAGTGTTATGTTTTTTTCTTGCCTTGAATGACACTTCCACAGCCAAGGTGACAGGCTCATGGCAGTGCTCTATGTGGCAAAGCAGACTGGTAACGACCTTCCCTGGTTTCTCTCCAGTCACAATTAGTTCAAAATCAAAGGCCTCATTCTCCTCTGGGCACAAATACACACAAGCAGCCAATAAAACATCAAATCAAACAACATGAAATGCTGTGCTGGGTCTAATGATGTGTTGTGTGACACACCTATTCTGCCAGTAGAGGGCTCTACTTCTATTATGTGGCTGCAGCTGTTAATTCTTTCCCAGTGAAAACAGATGAAGGTCTTGCTGTGGTTCCACATCTGATACACAACACATAGAAAACACCTTTTGTGTAACTGTAACACTCACAGATGGCATTTTGATTTGACTCAAACATCTGACAGTGACTTAAATCACCTTGAATTGCCTGTGGGTGGTTGTGCTAATATAAATCTCTCCAGGTATCACAACAGCATACGGCTCCAGCAGGACCTGGTATGGCTCTGTTGACCCCTTGACCTCTATCTCCATGACGATAACATCGCTTACCTTGGAGCCAGCACACACAGGTTGAAGGGCTCTAGAATTCCCACACACACACACACACACACACACACACACGACACAAAACTTTAATAAATACAAAGCATGCTACAGGAGCCTCTGTTTTGATTTAGAGAGTCCTTTGTAATGATGAACTTGTGTTCTTGTTTGAACATATTAATATTTAGAGTTTACAGACCTATAACACTGTACATAAAAAAAAACTTCACCTGTTTTCACCGGGCTCTGGCGGCAGCTGCGGGACATCCCTCAGGACTAAGTGACAAACACTGTGGTAATCCTTCAACTTCAGAAAACACAAACATTATGAATAATGAAATAAAACTGCTTTCAGACTGGATACTTAACATATAACAAGTACAGCATTTTAGCAACCACTACTAGAGATATATTGACCCCTGATTCTAGTTTTCTGTCATGATTCATATGTCCTGTCTACCTCTTTAGGACAGAAGGTAAACAGGAACTCCTGGTCCTGGCAGGGAGCCAGAAGGCCGGATGGGGGCCAAACATGGAAAGCATCATCTGTGGCCAGATGGACCTGGATCTGAGACGGTACAGGGGTTTCTCCTGGGAGCAGAGGATGCAGGTTGGGCTTCAAGATCTGCCAGTGGAAAGGCAGCTCCAAGTGGCTTCATCCCCAGAGAGAGAGAAAGAGAGAGAGAATCAAATAATTAAATTGCAATTTGCGATCACATTGATTGATTGATTGATTGATTGATTATATATGTAGACGCAAGGCTTACACATTGTTTCTAATAATGATTTTTTTCTGTTGCACAGAGTGAGGGTTGCATGGGCTGAAACGGACAAAGTGGTCTGCAGTGAGGTCACGCACTTCCCCCATCACAGGAGGCTCATTCTCCCCAGATACAGACACTAGCTCAAGAGCAATAAGTTGCCCTTCACCTGGAGAACACACACATATCCAAGAAGTATATTTAACCATGTGGTGGATAACTTTAAATCATCACTTATTTGGAAGAAACATCTAGAAACTTAACCGATGACTGAAAAGATTTACCTTCAATGGAAATGTCTTTCACCTGGCAGTTGTCACAGACAATAGTGAAAACCTCACAGCTTCTCTGTGCAGCGCTGGGAAAGAAAACCACCTGCAAATCCACACAAACAAATAATACAGCATGAATGTGAAACACAGAAATAACACTGGTGCCTCAAAACTGGGACTGAGTTAGCTTACAGTCATTTTCAGTTAGCGCTAACAGTTGGTT